>JASAMZ010013816.1:5000-56785 GCA_030248115.1 Linhomoeus sp. GSCO2_2 | reverse complement strand
TGCATATTTAAGCATGGAGGATGTTTTAAACCGCTTTTAGAACTATTCACCAACGCACTTGAGAATCGCAACTTTCGACACAGAGGACTCAAGTTGAAAAGATCTTTCTTGCTGTTTAACCAAATTTTCCCGTTTATGGCTCAGTGGGTGGGACAAGAGAAGTGGAGGGGGGGGGGGGGGGGGTGGACCAAACTTCTGCCATCAAAAACAGGACGCGCCTTTAAGAGGGTTGTGGGGGGGGGGGGTCTTTTATTTAGCTCGGCCTCAGCCGAGCGAACCCTATCAAGAGCTCGGCGTGCGTACGTGCGTACGTGCGTGCGTGCGTCACGCTCGCTTCGGGCTTAATAACTCGCTCGTCCGACGTCGTAGGAAGGAGTTTGAGACATCGTCGAGTAGCCCGCAGACTCCTCTAGCCACCTGAGTGGTCGAAACCAAAATAAGTTTTCAAACTCGCGCGCTACAGTATCCCAAAGTGGGGTCCATTTTAAGACAAAAGTTGACCGAATCTAGTCAACTCGCATATCAACGTGAAGCGCTCGAGCTCCTGAGCACGAATCCGACAACAAAAAGTTTCAAAAGTTTAAACAGAGAGCTACAGTAACCAAAACGCGTCGAAAATTGTAAACGACACGCTTGCTTCGGGCTTATTAACTCGCATGTCTGACGTCGCTGGGTTGAGTTCGACACATCGACGGGTAGCCCTCGGACTACTCTCGCCATCTGAGTGTTCAAAACTAAAATAAGTTTTCAAACTCGCGCGCTACAGTATCCCAAAGTGGAGGTCCATTTTAAGACAAAAGTTGACCGAAGCTAGTCAAATCGCATATCAACGTGAAGCGCTCGAGCTCCTGAGCACGAATCCGACAACAAAAAGTTTCAAAAGCTTAAACAGAGAGCTACAGTAACCAAAACGCGTCGAAAACTGGAAACGACACGCTTGCTTCGGGCTTAATAACTCGCTTGTCTGACGTCGCTGGGTTGAGTTCGACACATCAACGGGTAGCCCTCGGACTACTCTCGCGAACTGTCGCGTCGAAATGATAACAAGTTTTAAAAATTGCGCGCTACAGTATGAGCGAACCCTATCAAGAGCTCGGCGTGCGTACGTGCGTACCGGGTTTTTCCGTAAATAAGCCCCGGGGCTTAAATTCGGAATTGACGCTTGTCCCGACCTGATATTTCGTCCGAAAATAAGCCCCGGGGCTTATTATCGGAAAGTTTCAATTCTTACGATAGACGAGCGTGTGACGTTTCTTGCATTTTGTGACATGCATAGTGCTAATATTGAGGTTTGGTATTCTCAAATAGTCACTTCGCTAATAAAATGTTACAATTCATATTGAAAACAGTAGAAATCGTAGCACAATGCGTGTATTTCGTGTACAAATGCGTCGTTATGTGTGAAAATTGAGGGACCTGTGCTGTAAGTTTGTCCCCGAAAGTAAGCCCCTGGGGCTTATTTTCGGAAAGAATACTTAAAATAAGCCCCATGGGGCTTATTCTTGGAGGGGCTTATTTTCGCCCGGCCTCAGCCGGGCGAACCCTATCAAGAGCTCGGCGTGCGTACGTGTGTGCGTGCGTGCGTACGTGCGTGCGTGCGTCACGCTCGCTTCGGGCTAAATAACTCGCTCGTCCGACGTCGTAGGATGGAGTTTGAGACATCGTCGGGTAGCCCGCGAACTCCTAGCCTTCTAAGTGGTCGAAACGAAAATAAGTTTTCAAATTCGAGCGCTACAGTATCTCAAAGTGGGGTCCATTTTAAGACAGAAGTTGACCGAACCTAGTCAAGTCGCATATCAAAATGAAGCGCTCGAGCTCCTGAGCACGAATCCGACAACTAAAAGTTTCGAAAGTGTAGACATAGGAGTACAGTAACCAAAACGCGTCAGAATGTAGCAATTTTGGCATAGTCGCAGGCTCTATAACTCGCTCGTCTGACGTCGTAGGAAGGAGTTTGAGACACCGTCGAGTAGCCCGCGGACTCCTCTAGTCATCTAAGTAGTGAAAACTAAAACAAGTTTTCAAATTCGAGCGTTACGGTATCCTAAAGTGGGGTCCATTTTAAGACAAAAGTTGACCGAATCTGGTCTAATCGCATATCAGAATGAAGCGCTCGAGCTTCTGAGCACGAATCTAACAACAAAAAGGTTTAAAAGTTTCAACATAGCGCTACAGTAGGCAAAACGCGTCCAAAACCGGTGATTTTGACATTGTCATATCTCAGTACTCGTGAGTCGCAGAGCGACGTGCTCGACGTCATTCAAGAGCTTACCGTAAGAAGATGTCGACTCAAGAGTCACAATTCAAAAATAATTTGAACTGCGTCCGCTACAGTAACCTAAAGTTTCGCGTCGAAAACTCAAAATTTGATCAAACGCAGTCAAATTAAAGGCTAGAACTGCCGAGCACAAATACTACAACGAAGAGTCTCAAAGATTCAAATTTCGCGCGCTACAGTAAGTCAAAGATTCGCGTCAAATAGTAGAAATCACTTGCAAACTCATCGAAATTATTCCTCAGTGTAGCGCTCAAGCTTCCGAGTGTGAATTTGACACTGAAAAGCTTTGAAGTTGCGTCCAACAGACTACAGCATCAAGACCGCGTCGAAAACAGGAAATATTGACTTTGCTATCTCTTGGTACTCATGCAACGCAGAGCGACAGTCGTTGAAGAGCTCACTGCAAGCCAAAATCGAATCAAAGTCAGTAGTAACCCATGGTTTTGTCTAAAGTTCCAGACGTGGCTTTTTTAAATTTTAGTTTTTAAACATATTTTCTTGCCAGAAAGAATTAAACCCGGGCGACCCCAATGTTGCGTAGCAAGACCACTCCAATAAGTGTGGTCGTGAGAAGAGTCGAGAGGTTACACGAACACGAAAAGGGCCTCGCTACAAGCTCAGTACAAGTACAAAGCTCAAACCCACTCCGCTTTTTAAAAGAGACTTGTTGGTTGATGGGATGGGGAAGCAGTCGGCGAAAGATCGGACCTATTTTTCGCGCGCGCACTCGCGACGCAGGGTCAGAGCGCGCGCCGACCCCGCGTCGCAATCGATCGGCCGCCCGGGATCTGAGCGCAAATTGGAAAAGGCGCCGGAAGAGATGGCAACGTGATATGTGATGGCAAATTTGTATTATGTGGCGACAAAATAATGCACTATGCCAATGTCTTTGTAGTTTGAAATGAACAACAATGTACGGGAGTTTCTATGAATCTGGGCGATGCACAAATTGCGTTTTAGTCAGCCCCTTTTCCGTTTTGGACGCGATTGTTTTTCGCGCCTCTCGCATGTCTCCCCTTCAGTCTGGCGCTCAAAATTCGAACAATTTTTTAACGCGAGTTGCACCTGCCAGTCTGCAGTCCACAGTTTCACAATGAACATTTGCCAGTGTGTGCTTACTGTAATTCTGTTTTGTGGCCAAGTACTAGCGACTCTATGTGCACCTATCGTTGAAAATTTGGAGTCTTCGAATCTATTATCGAAGCCATACAAATGCGGGTCTCTTACGCAACCGGGTTCTAGGAGGAAAAGATACGGTATGTTGCGACAGAAGCGCATAATTCATTAAAAATGTTCAGTGGTGCGTGTTTTAGTTATTGGCCCTCAAAAGTGGCCAATGCCTGTTGTCTCATGGCGCCTAGACGATCCCTACCTTCTCTTCAAGAAGAAGCGTGACCTCAGCAGAGTTCGGTAAAAACTGTTGACAACGTGCCAATTATGTAATAATCTAAATAAATAGCATTGGTTTGTTCATAGTAGCGCGTGTTTTAATAATTATCCTACTCATTCAGTCACACAGTACACCACGCCCTAAAAGTATGGTCACTGGCTTCGAAAGGCAGACTGAAGTTTCTGGAAAATGGTCGTTTTGAAACGCCGAGCGACTTGCAAATCTATTTTGGGAGATATAACCACGGAGATCACGCGCCGTTTGACGGCAGGGGTACTGTGACAATCACAGAAACTTCGGTACCTACTTAGACACCCACTTTACTTCAGTGAAGTTTTGACGTTTGGAGCGCGACTCATGAGAATAGTATAGCTAATAGCTATCGTACCCACGCGAATAGAGCAATTGCACCAACTGTCGCTACAGCATCATTTCTAACGGCATCACGACTTACTGTAGGCGCCGAATTCAAATTTGGCGCCATTCAGGAGGGGTCGTAGCACACAGCGGCTACCCAATGGAAGGAAAGCTGCATTTCGACGCCTCTGAACGCTGGTCACTCAATGGAGGAAGGAAAGGACTCGACTTGGCTTTCGTGAGTCTGAGGGATTTTTATTAAAAAGCAATATAACTGTGAATGTAATTAACTTGCCACGACGTACATATACCGGATTGCGTTACATTACCATGGTTCTGTTTAGCACGTCAAGTGCACCATGAATCACTTAGGTTACGCAATTAGACCAATTGTACAATGTGAACCAATATGGCATGATAGTGTTCATCAAAATTAACTTCCCATAAACGCTTGTCGTCTGCTTTATTTGTGTGCAACTCGTGATTGTGTTATGTTCGTGTTCTATTACAACAGTGAATTCTAGACGGAATTACCAGGTGGGAACAATATACCGGGTGTCCCATAAATCCAGACCCCCCTCCCCAGCAAGCTGTGGAAAACTTTACGCAGTGAAACTTTTGCAGATTAAACTCCAATGTCTTGTGACATCTGACACCAAATTTCAGCATCCTACACCAAGTAATGCGCGAATGCGAGCGCAAAACGCAAAATTGGTCAATTTCTCAAGATTCGCTGGCTTGTGGCGGCTATAACTTCTGCTTATTTGCAGCAAATTTCGCGCGAATTGTACTATTATAAAGAATAGAACTAGAGCTTTCGAATCGTCGTGGAACGAACTCCGTAGCTTGTAGTGCGCTCGTGAACGATCGAGTCAAAGCTAGGCTGCCGGTCCTAAGTCACGCGCTCGGCGGCTCCTCCTGCTGCTGCAGGGCCTCCTCCATGAGGAAAAGTGACCTTGACCAATTTTGCGTTTTGCGCTCGCATTCCCGCATTACTTGACATAGAATGCTGAAATTTGGTGTCAGATGTCCCAAAACATTGGAGTTTAATCTGTGTAAGTTTCACCGCGTGAACTTGTATACAACTTCCTGGAGAGGGGGGTCTGGATTTATGGGACACCCGGTACGTCAGTGGATTGAATTCAGTGTATTCTGAGGCATGGACGCTGGTGTAACTATAAATTCAGGCACTGTCAGGGGCACAGTGTCAAATGGCTTTAGATCTATCTGATTCTCCTATGGGCTGTTGTGAGCTGTGGCTGGGCACCATGGGTCCATGCATGGGCTCCATAAGTATGCATAATTTTCATAAGCTTCAGAGTAAATGCAGGCACTGGCAAAGGCACTGTGTCAAATGACTTTAAATCTATCTGAATCTCCTATGGTCTGATGTGAGCATTGGGTGTGTGGCTGTGTGGTTGTGAACAGTGGCTTCTTTCCATAGCTCAATACGTGTGGCTCTGTTTCCATGCTGTAGAGTATACAGTATCACCTACGGGCTAAAGGCACTAGTACGCACACTAAGTATGCAGACCAGCAAAACCTCAGCAACCGTTACAGCAATACAACAGAGGTCACATTAACATTAACATTACAACCCTCTTCATTTCAGGTGACTCTTCACGAGTTGGGTCACTCCATAGGCCTTCGGCACTCTAAAGATCGTAGAGCAGTCATGTTCCCCGTCTTCAAGGGTCGCAGAAGGCCTTACAGACTGGCACTGGACGACATTGCGGCTGTTAGAAAGCTGTATGTGGATTGAAATTAGAGGATGGTTTGATTGCCATGGGTATTCTGTGGGTTTCTTCAGTATACAGTAAGGAATTTGTGATTTGGTGATAAAGTGACAAAGTGACAGAAGCATAACACTTTGCTTGACATTGACTGTGGCATTTTGAAGACGTCGAGTGGCGATTCTTCAGAAGTGGACTATGTTGTTTAAAAGTAGGTATACTCTACATGCAGTTGTAGGTACTCTACACGTATGTATGCAATGACAAAGCAACGCCAATGAGGAAGGTAATAGCAATCAAAGAAGGTTACGATGCACAACACTGGAAGACAACACTAGCAAAAACTTCAAATTTGATGGAAGTACATGACTGTAACTGAATACGTGAAGTATCACGATCTCACTAGCTACCTAATTTCTATATTTTGCACGCAATCATCACAGACGACAAGCGTTAGCTGAGTAAGGCTTGTGTTGATACAGGATGATGTCAGTGGCAGGACACATCTCGAAATCAAGACATACCGCACCCAAAGTCGCTTCCGTCATTGAGAGCCAATTATCCATCGCGATTTTGACTGGTTGCCCGCTTGATCAGCCATTCAACGGGCAGCTGGGTGCAATACAGGTACATTATTCCCCATAGCTGACCACTCTGAAAGGCTGACCCTTGCGGGGTTTTGAATCGTTACGCCACGATAATGGTGGATTTCTGAGTTTCTTTAGATGGAGACAGTTTTAGCTTCATAAAAGTTGTGCTTCCAGAACGTGTTACATAGAACTGAAAGTGTGTCACGGAAAGGCATCAAGCTTTGTACTGTAGCCGCATAAACAATAGCCCTGGCGACAAAGTTTGTATTCGGTCGGCGCCTGGCCTGGCCATGTAACAAAACACCACAAACGATAGGGGGCGCGGTAAACAAAGCCAGTCTACCTAACGATACAGGAAAGCGAAAGCCGGTCTAGTAGCTACAGGGTCGCTGGGTCGTTTGCTTTCATGTATACCAACAACAAAACTGGCTGAATGTGCGCGCGTACACGCACAGACACACGGACGAACGTACAAGCTCGCACGCAGGCGCAAAGAGCCGCTAGATAAGCACAGTCAACGCTCGCAGCGGGATTGTATGCATGAGAGGTATGTATGGAGCGTTTTCTTTTGGCTTGGGACAGACACGGACAGTGGTACTCTGAATACTGTTTATATAGTACAAGATAAACGACCGGTTTTCGGTGCGTGTGGCGTGTTTACCTCGGTACCTAATGACGCAAGCTAGCGTTGCTTCGCATGGGATATCTTTGCTGCGCGCAAAGAACTTCTTGCCAATTTCGACTTATAGTATGCACGCGCAAAACTTCCGTGATTCCTTGTTTGAGCGAGTGCTGTAACACTAGACACTTGCGGCAGCTTTCCGTCTAACGGGTCTTAGCTGACACGTGTTTCCAAAGCACGCTGATTTCACAACGCTGTTTGGGGTTGTGATGATTCTGTCGGTCAGTGTGTGTGACACTTCAAAGCATTTCTTCCGACGAGGCACGGCAGTGACAGCAAAGCCCATTTATCACAACACGCGGTCGGATATGGCTGGTGGGGGGGGGGGGGGGAGACAGATAACTTAGGCACTCTCAATTTGCATCCTCTCTTCTGAAATTTTGCTTTTTTCACCGCAAATCGGCTGCAAACTTGCTTTTCCAAAACGTCATTGTAAAGTTAGCATCTGTTGCTTACTGTGTTGGTTCATGCAAAGAATATTTACCGCAACAGAACACTGCTTGTGAAATTGGCTCCTCTTGAACCAAACGACTATACGAATTGCCTAGACGTCATTGAAGGGGGCGACGATTTCCTTCATCTTGCGGTAGAAGTCGTCGTCCTCATCGGCCGCGTTGGGCGGCGGCTGCTGGCCCGCGCCCGGGGCTCCACCGCCTAAATAATTGATGTATGGGAAGATATGATGCAAACCATTCCCTATGTAAGCAAAGGCGCAGCCATCTACTGTAAAGGCCGCGTTGGCACTTCTAGATCCAGCGACCGACACTTAGCTACTCGTAATGGCGTGGCGATACGTGTTACGTATTCGAATGGATATGAAAACTCGAATGTCAATCTGTGAATATTTTCGAATCGAGACGCTGATCACTATACCTCCACCAGCTCCGGCTCCGGCTCCAGCCCCGGCTCCAGGAGCTCCAGGTTCAGCTCCGGGTCCAACCCCTGGAGCACCAGGGGCTCCAGCTCCCTGCCCATCCATGGCCGCTGGGGCGCCCTCGCCACCAACTGGGGCGCCAGTAGGGCCCATCACCTGTGGGGAATATGGCACAGTCGTTTAGAGCGTTCGACTAACCAACGGAAGGTCGCCGGTTCGACTCCCGCTGCTGTCGCTACGAATTTGCTGCGCGTTGTGCGCATGGTTGATAATATTGAGTTGTGGTCTCCGGTAGTGTTCACGAATCAAAGCACTACTAACCATGGGCTGCACGGCGGCGGGACTTGGGCTTTTGTTGGGCTTGCAGCAGAAGAAGATGCCGCACAGAAGCTTCATGAGCAGCTCGCGGGCTCTTCGGTTGCCGATGGTGTGCCCGATGCCTATTCAAGAACAGCAACGCTATCAGAAGTGCTAAATAATATGTAGTCAATCACTCATACCAATTGCGATAGCCAGGGCAATGTTCAAGGTGCTGGCCAGCGAGTAGAAGCTCAGCGACTGGGTGTGCACGGCCAGGACCTAGAACTGGCAACTTAGAAACTCAAATGTTCAATATTTGAACTGGTAAAATCTGAATGAAAGCACCCCTTTTACTGACTGAGTGCACCCAACATAAATCTGGTCAGCGGCCAGAATTACTAACGGCGTGCACCAACACAATTACTGACTGAGTGCATCCAAGGCCCACATGTCGTCAGTCTCGCGATTGGCGTTCTGTAAAATCCGAGTAAGATTTTCCTTTGAATTCAGGCTATGCTTAGGCGCCCTGCGCCCAGAGACGGATAACAAGAGTCGGGGTCGGAGTCGCAGTCTGGCGGCTCGAAGCTTAGGCTTAACGCGACCGGTGACCGACTTCAGGGCGCGCTTTGGTGGTCGCGCTAAGCCTCAGATGAGACCCGCCAGCCGCGACGTCGACAGAGTTTTGTGCTAACTGTAAGTAGGGTGAATATTCACCCCTATACTTCACCTCGGCTTAGGCCTGCTGTAGCTTCCATGCACTCGCTTGAGCTTCGTACCAAAGGAGGAGGGTGGCCAGGCTCTCGGGGTACACCCAGTCGGTAATTCTAGACGCCTGCCAGGTTTGCGTTGGGTGCACTCAGTCAGTAGAATGGAAGCACGCAGTCAGTAAAAGGGGTGCACTCATTTTGTGTCGTCCATTTGAATTGAACATTACAGTACCCCAGTGAGCCAGCTGGCGAAGCTCAGCGGGATGATGAACATGGTGAACTGGGCGCTGGCAAAGGCCGAGGTTCGCATCCCTTCATCTCCGCCGGGTAGAGGGTGGAACACTCCCATTCCGGTGGCCTATAAAATTGATAGAAACGTCAGTTGTAATTCATTTGTTTGCAGTATAAGTGACACTCAATTCCAATGCAATGGCCAAGCAAGACTTTTGCAGTTGTCATTTGAAACTCAGTGATATTTTGAAACTCAGCCCACCTCGCAGGCGACGATGCTGATGGCTGCGAGGACTGCTATCGGCAGCAGCTCGAACATGCCGTTGGGAGCGTCGAAGTTCAGCCAGCAGGTCTGAAAGAGTCGGTATAAGTGGCCTGCCTATACTGACGTCTCACAGGATTCAGCTACTGTTCAGCCACCTGGTCATGGATGTATGTGTTCAGGTGAAAGACACTAGTGACAGCCACTGGAGTCAGTGGGATGGCGAGGCCCACACCGAGCAGAATCAAGCGTCCCATCAACGGCTGGCGCATCACATTCGTGTTGAGACAGTAGTTGCTCAGTGACTCCAGGAAGAGGAAGAAGAAGTGGCCTATGGGAATGGAGACTGTATAGGTGAAAGCGAGGCTTCAAACCAGTAGCAGTTACTGTCCAGTCTACATACATAGCTGCAGAGGACTACAGGCTAGCCGCTGCAGTCATTGCCTCTTCAACCACCTGCAAACAGGTAGTGTAGAGTGACCGCGACCAGGCGACAGGTGCCCTCTCCCATCTTGGGCGGGCTGGCACTGGCCTCTTCGTCACAGACCAAGGCGGCGACGTCCATGATGAAGGGGGTGCGGGCAACCAGGATGAGAATGTGGGCCACGAACAGAGTCACCTGGGACAAAAATGTGTAATGTGTGTGTGTGTGTACACGCGCTACAAATGCGTGTACACCACTTGTGACCATTAGGAATGCTCTGCTGTCAACACGATTGAGGAATGGCGAGTTTCAAGTAAGCCTAAGCCCAGCTAAGTCTCGAGGCCGACGTCAGACCAAAGCCCAATCCTGAGACCTTGATGACAAGCCCAAGCTTCAGATTCGCACGCAGATCTTGCAGATCTAGTGCACAAAGTAGTACTGGGAGCATCCTCCAAGCAATGAGTCATTACCTCCTCAAAACTAGCTCTGCAATTGCTGGTCTCACTCCTGACACACAAGTCACCACCCCTCCCACCTCCTCAGCCATGTGGTAGAGTCTCCCGATGGAGAAGTCGAACAGGAGTAGGAAGATGACGATGAGAACCCCCAGGACTATCAACAGGGCGGTGCTGGACAGACTCTGTGTGGCCATCATGGCGACCTTCTTCTGCTGCTCCTCCTTGGTCTGGATGTCGCAGGTGGTCAGCTTGACCTCGCAGTGCTTGCCCGTGAACGCCTTCAGACAGGTGCAGTTGTACCAGCCCAGGTCCTGAGAGCAACACCGACCTCTGCAGTTGGTTTTACTATTTCATCACTACGAGTGGAGGGGAGAGGAGGGGAGGGGAGGTCGGGTTGGGTTGGGTTGAGTTTCCTGGTGAAAGGTGCGAAGGGCAGGTTTTGTTGAGCTAGGCATTGAGTTTGGTATCAGATTTGGTTGCCAAATCTCTGGGGTATTGAGTGGGGGAGGGGGGGGGGGTTGCTTGACTACGTCAAGAGGGTGGGGGGGGGGCTTGCGATACCGGTTCTGGATGTTGGGCAGTTTCTGACGGAAACGTGCATGCCGAAATTCGGGGACCGCATTACTAAGTAGACAAGACACAGTGCCGCAGAGTTATGCGATGGCAGTATATAAGCGCTGAAGGGAACAATCGGAGGCATGGAGGGTGGTGGCTATAGTGTACCTGATGGCAGGCCCCGTTGTGCTGGCAGGGCGTGGACTCGCACTCGTCGATGTCGATCTCGCACCTCTTGCCCGTGAAGAACTCGGGGCAGGTGCAGTGCCACTTGAGGCCCAGGTCGGCACAGGTCCCACCGTTCTCGCAGGGGAAGGAGAGGCAGCGGTCGATGCGCCACTGGCAGTTGACACCGGTGTAGTCCACTGGGCAGTCACAGACGTAGCCAGCCTCGTCCTCCTTGTAGCGACAGCTGCCGCCGTGCTGGCAGGGGCTGGGGTCGCAGTAGTCGGTCTCGCAGTTGACGCCAGTGTGCTTGTTGTCGCACTTGCAGTTGTACTTGGCCAGCTGGTTTTCACAGGTGCCGTCGAATTGACAGGGACTGGAGTCGCACTCATTGATGTCCACGTCACAGTGCTTGGCCGTGTAGCCTGGGAAACAGTGGCAGTAGTAGTCGTCGATCAGCTCGCTGCAGTTAAAGGAGGTGGGACTGCAGGGCTGGGAGGCGCACTCGCTGACGATGTCTGTTTGACAGTGGCCTCCAGTGTACCCACTGGAACACTGGCAGCTGTACGTCCCATTGGCCTCGTCCTCCAGGCAGGTCGCCTTGTTGAGACATGGGTTCGAGTCGCACTTCAGCGGCTTCCTGGTCGTGGTGGTGGTCGTGGGGGCTGCAGTTGTGGTGGTTGTCGGGGCCTTGGTTGTGGTCGTCGGGGGGATTGTCGTGGTCGTTGGGGCCTTGGTTGTGGTCGTCGTTGGAGCTTTTGGAGCCTCGGTTGTGGTTTCTTCAGCAGCCTTTTCAGTTGTCGCTGCAGCCTTGACTAGCAGGGCTGTTGTAGTTTCTTCAGCTGGCATCGCAGTGGTTGTTGGAGCTTCACCTGCTTTTCTTGTGGTCTCTTCAGCAGGCTTCTCGGTCGTCGTTTGGGCTTTGGTTGGTGCAACTGTTGTGTCTTCTTTAGCTGGCTTCTCGGTGGTTGTTGGCTTTGCAGGGGCTTCAGTTGTGCTGGGTGGAATGGTAACGACTGGTTTTGCCGTGCCTGGCTGTTCAGTGGTCTTCTCAGGTGTGGTCTTCTTGTCAGTCTGACGCTCAGTAGTTGTAGGCTTGGCTGGCTCAGCAGTGGCAGGTTTCTCAGTTTCAGGCTTCTCCGTAGTCTTCGCCTTTGTAAGCTCTTTGCCAACAGTGGTTTCACCTCGAGTACTGGCCTCTTCTGTAGCTGTCACCTCGACTGGAGCTTCAGTGGTAGTGGGCTTCTTTGGAGCAGTTGTTGGTTTCTCAGTGGTCTTCTCCCCAGGGGTGAATTGCTTTTCAGTGGGCGGCTTGTCAGTTTCTTTTTCAGCAGTTGTGGTCTCAGCTGCCCTTTCAGGTGTGCTTGGCTGATCTGTGGCTGGCTTCTCAGTGGTCTCCACAGGTGTGGCTGGTTCCTTCTTGACTGTGGTTGCACTTTCCGGCTGTTCAGTTGCTGCTTCTGTAGTTGTCGGCTCCTCAGCCTTCTCAGTTGTTGGCTTTTCAGTGGTATCCTCCCGTGCTGCGGTTGTCTTTCCGGTTTTGGTTGAAGATCCTTCTGCAGACTCTGCGGTCGTAGTAGGCTCATCTGGTGGCTCAGTGCTAGCTGGTGGGATTGTAACTGTGGGTTTCTCAGTTGGCTTCTCACGAGTTGTGGTCTTCTCAGGAATGGTCTGGCCTTCAGTGGGTGCTGTGAGGATTATTTCCTCTTGAGTGGTCGTGATGTCGCCCTTTGCTGAAGCTGCTGTTGTAGCAGCTTCAGAGGGTGTCGTTTCTGGTATCTCGGCTGTAGCTGTTTGGGCGACAATCGTTGATTCTGGTGCGCCAGGGGTACTGTCGCCTACAGTAGAGGCTGTTACCTTTGCAATCTCAGTTGGTTCGACAGTTTCGTGAATGACAGACACTGGGGGAGCAGTGGAGGTGGATTGTTCAGATTTTTGTTGAGTGGAAGTGCTCTGCTCTTCAGGAGTGCTGGTTGACTCGACGCCAGTTGTCGTTTCACTCTTAGACTCTACAGAAGTCGCAGCCGCTGTCTCGGCTGATGTCACAGTTGTTGTTTCCTTCTGCTTTGTTGTTGTTTCATCGCCAGCAGCGGCACTGCTGGTCACAGCTGCGCTGGCCGAGGTGTCAGTCCCAGTGGCGGCGTCAGCAGTGGTGGTTTCTTGATCGGTCGTGGCTGAACCTGCAGATGTGCTGAATGATGTGGCAGCTGTCTCACTGGCAGTGGCTGTTGCAGCAGGTGTCGAAGTTGGCCCAGCAGATGTTGTCTCTTCTGACGCGGCTGCTTTGGATGACACCGTGCCACTGTCAGCGCTGGTGGTTGCTGTAGCCGCCTCAGATGTGGCGCTGACCTGTTCAACAGTGCCAGCGCTGCTGGTCTCAGTCGTGATTGAAGCTGGCTCAATAGAGCTTGACGCAGTTGAAGCGTTACCAGAAGTGGGGGTGATGGTGACTGTGGAGGAGGGTGTAATTGTTGGAGAAAGAGAGGCCTCCGATTGCGCTGAGGCACCGGAGCTTTCAGAAGTTGAAATTCCACTCCCGTCTGTTGTTGTCTTGGATTCTGTAGAAGTTGCTGGTTGTGACGTAGTGGTGTCAGTTTGGTTTTCTGGTGAGATAGTGATAGTAGACGTGACTGCTTCGGTCGTTGAGACAGTGGTGGTGGTGCCGGTTTGAGACGCGAGTGTTGTCGTAGTTGTCTTTCCAGCCATTTCAGTTGTCGTTGTCGATCCTTGGGACTTTGATAACGTTGTTGTGGTTGTCTCCACCAATGGCTCCGTTGTCGTTGACGCTTTCGTCTCTATCGTTGTCGTCGTGGTTGTCGCTGTCGCTTTCATCGTTGTTGTTACTGTTGCTTCTGCAGTTGTTGTAGTTGCTGCCTTCGTCGTTGTTACCGCGGCTATGGTAGTCGTTGTCGTGGTTGCAGTGCTCGTTGCACCCTTTGGCGTTGTCGTCGTTATTGTTGCCGTTGTCGGCACGGTGGTCGTGGTCGTTGTTGCCACTGGTGTCGTCGTTGTGGTCGTCGTTGCCGGGGTAATTGCTGTTGTTGTCGTTGTCGCCGCCCTTGTTGTCGTTGTTGAAGCTGTCGTTGTGGTTGTTGTGCTGGTCGACTTGGCTGTGGTTGTTATTGTGGTGGTGATTGTAGTGGTTGTTGTGGTTGTCGTGGTAGTCGTCGTTGTAATAGGAATCTCGCAGTGAACTCCAGTGAAATATGTTGTGCAGACGCAGTGGTAGCCGATGCCCGCAGGCAAACAAGAGCCGAAATTTTGACAAGGGTCCGAGTCACAATCGGTGTTAATGATGTTGCAGTGGTCTCCGTAGAAAGGATGGGTGCAGGTGCAATTGTAACCGGCGCCCAGGTCAGTGCATAGACCAGAGTTGTTGCATGGGTTGGGGTTGCAGATGTCAGGAACTGGCGTCGTGGTCGACACAGTCGTTGTTGTGACTGAGGTTGTGGTGGTTGGCTCAATTGTGGTTGTTGTAGTACTAGAAGTTGTTGAAGTTATCGTTGTGGTCGTCGTCGCTGCAGATGGCGTAGTTGAAGTCGTTGTCGTCGTTGTGGATGTTGTGGATGTCAATTCTGTCGTAGTCGTCGTCATTGTTGTAGTTGTGGGCGTCGTCGTTGAAGTCGCTGTCGTGGTTGTCGTTGTTGTCGATGTTGATGTTGTTGTTGTCGTCGTCGTTGTCGTCGTCGTTGTTGATGTTGTAGTTGTGGCTGTCGCTGTCGTCACTGTCGTCGTCGTGGTCGTTGTTGACGTAGTGGTTGTTGTTATTGATGTCGTCGTTGTCGTTGACGTTGTTGTGACCGTTGTCGTCGCTGTTGACGTCGACGTTGTGGTGGTGGTTGTCGACGTTGTTGTTGTTGATGTCGTCGTTGTTGCTGTAGTTGTTGTGGACGTTGTGGTTGTCGACGTCGTTGTTGACGCTGTCGTCGACGTCGTTGTCGTTGATGTCGTCGTTGTTGATGTTGTCGTTGTTGTTGTTGAGGTTGTTGTTGTTACAGTAGTCGTTGTTGTGGTCGTTGGCGTTGTCGTTGTTGTCGATGAGGTCGTCGTCGTGACCGTAGTCACAGTCGTGGTTGTCGTCGTCGTCGTGGTTGTGGTCGTCGTGGTAATGGGAATTTCGCAGTGGACTCCAGTAAACTGCGCCGTACAAAGACAGTGGTAGCCATAGCCAGTAGGGAGGCAGGAACCGAAGTTCTGGCATGGATCTGAGTAGCAGTCAGAGGTGACGTTGTCGCAGTTGGTGCCGTTGTAGGGATCGATACAGGTGCAGTTGTACCCTTCTCCATCGTAGTTGCACTGGCCAAAGTTGTTGCAGGGATTGGGAATGCACGCGTCAGGCGGCGTGGTTGTGGTGCTAGCGGTGGTGGACGTCGTGGTGCTAGCTGTGGTCGTGGTCGAGGTCGTCGTGGTCGACGTCGTGGTCGTCGTCGTGGTGATCGGAATCTCGCAGTGGATCCCGGTGAAGTCGGCAGTGCAGAGGCACTCATAGCCAATGCCAGTGGGAAGGCAGGACCCGAAATTCTGACAGGGGTCCGAGTAGCAGTCCGTGCTGATGTTGTCGCAGTGGCTTCCACCGAAGGGGTAGATGCAGGTGCAGTTGTAGTCGTCGTTGCCTAGGTCCGTGCACAAGCCAGAGTTGTTGCACGGGTTGGGGTTGCAGATGTCCACCAGTGGTGTCGTGGTGGTGGTCGATACTGTGGTCGTCATGGTCGTCGTCGTCGTGGTCTGTGGGAACTCGCAGTGGGTGCCATTATAGCCTTCGATGCAGTAGCACTCGTAGCTTGGGCCCGTGGGAAGGCAGGTGCCATTGTTCTGGCACGGATCGGACTCGCAGTGGTCGGTGATGTTGTCGCAGTGGAGCCCATAGTATGGGTCGGAGCAGGTGCAATTGTAGTCGGCGCCAGTTTCCTGGCAGACCCCCGAGTTGTTGCAGGGATTCGGCGTGCAGAGGCCTGCCGCTGTTGTCGGAGTGGTGGAGGTTGTCGTCGTGGACGTGGTCGTGGTGCAGTCCAGCTCGCACAAGTCTCCACAGCGTGGTATGGGGCACTTGCAGAGGAAGCCGTAGCCAGTGGGGAGACAGGTGCCTCCATACATGCATGGGTCAGAGGTGCAGTTGTCAGTGACGTTCTCGCAGTGAAGACCGTAGAATGGCTCGCTGCAATCGCATGTGTAGTTGCTTCCATGGTCGATGCACAGCCCTCCATTCAGACACGGCTCTGGAATGCACAGCGTTGCTGGCGTGGTCGTTGTCGCGGACAGAGGTGTCGTTGTGGTGGTCGTTGTAGACGTTGTGGTGGTGCACTCGAGTTCGCACAGGTCGCCGCAGCGTGGAGTGGGGCACTTGCATACGAAGCCATATCCCGCTGGCAGACAAGTGCCACCATACATGCAGGGATCGGAGGTGCAGTTGTCAGTGATATTCTCGCAATGGACCCCATAGTATGGCTCGGTGCAGTCGCAGTAGTAGTCAGTTCCATTTTCAACGCACAGTCCACTATTCTGGCATGGGTTTGGCACGCAGATAGAGAACTGCGTCGTTGTGTTTGGCAGAATGGTGGTTGTCGTCGTCGACATCGGTATTTCGCAGACTTCTCCAGTGAAGTCAGTGAAGCAGCTGCAGTTGAACCCATCCGGTGGCACTGGCAGGCAGGTTCCTCCATTCTGACATGGGGTGGGGTCGCACTGGTCAACAGTGATCTCGCAGAAGGTGCCATTGTATGGCGCTGCGCAGCTGCAAACGAAGCCAGGCGACAGTTCAGTGCACAGACCCCCATGTTGGCATGGTTCGGACGAGCAGTCAGACACGTTTGCAGTCGTTGAAGTTGGTGTGGTTGACGTCGTTGTTGTGGTTGTGGTGGTGCTTGTCATGTTCTCACAAACGACACCGTAGAAGTTTGTTGGGCAGTTGCACTTGAAGCCTGATGGAGGCACGGGTAGGCAGGTCCCACCATTCTGGCACGGGGATGAGTCGCAGTAGTCGCTTTCGAGTTCGCAGTAGGTTCCGTTGTATGGCTGAGTGCAGTCACAGGTGAAGCCATCCACTGTGTCGTTGCAGAGCCCGAAGTTCTGGCATGGGGCTGAGGAGCACGGCGTGGGTGCCGTAGTCGTAGTGGTAGTAGTGGTAGTCGTCGTGTTGGATAATTCGCACAGAAACCCATAGAATCCCTCCGGGCAACTGCAGTTGAGACCTGATGGAGGCACTGGCAGGCAAGTGCCACCGTTTTGGCAAGGGGACGAGTCACAGTAGTCAACTTCGTTCTCACACACTGTGCCATTGAAAGGCTCCGTGCAGTCACAGACAAAACCAAAGCTGGTGTCATTGCAGACTCCTGCGTTCTGACAAGGATCTGACAAGCACGCCAAAGGCCCTGTGGTAGTTGACGCTGCAGTTGTCGTCGTTGTGGACGTGGTTTCGCAGAGGAACCCATAGTAGCCTTCAGGGCAGCTGCAGTTGAAACCAGAGGGAGGCACTGGTAGGCAGGTTCCTCCATTCTGGCATGGGGATGAGTCGCAGTAGTCCACCTCGTTCTCACACACAGTGCCATTGAAGGGTTCAGTACAGTCGCAGACAAAGCCAAAGCTGGTGTCATTACAGACACCAGCGTTCTGGCAAGGGTCTGATAGGCAGGCTGGCGCGGTCATGTTTTCACAGAGGTCCCCATAGAAAGCGTCCGAGCAACTGCAGTTGAAGCCTGATGGTGGCAGTGGAAGGCAGGTTCCTCCATTTTGGCATGGGCTTGGATCGCAATCGTCCAGCACGTCTTCACATAGCGTCCCATTGTATGGATCTTCGCAGGTGCAGACGAATCCATCGGCAGTGTCGTTGCACAGACCGTTGTTTTGGCAAGGACTTGAGGCGCATGGGAAGCCAGTCGTGGAGAGCTCAGTGGTCTCAGTGGTGGCAGCAGTCGTAGACGTTGTGGTCGTTGATATGACGATCTCGCAGACGTCACCGTCAAAACCAAAGGCGCAGCTGCAGTTGAAGCCTGACGGAGGCACTGGAAGACATGTGCCTCCATTTTGGCAAGGGCTGGAGTCGCAGTGGTCAATCTTGTTCTCACAATAGGTGCCGTTGTATGGATCTTCACAGGTGCAGATGAATCCATCGACGGTGTCGTTGCAGAGTCCAAAGTTCTGGCACGGTTCAGAGTTACATGGGATTGGGCTTGTGGTTGTGGTGGATGTAGTGGTGGAGGTCGTGGTGCACTCAAGCTCGCACAAGTCACCGCAGTGACCGATGGCGCACTGGCAGACGAAGCCGTAGCCTGCTGGGAGACAACTGCCGCCATACATGCAGGGATCTGAGGTGCAGTTGTCAGTAATGTTCTCGCAGTGGACACCGTAGTAGGGTTCGGTGCAGTCGCAGTAGTAGTCGGTTCCATTCTCGACACAGATCCCAGCGTTCTGGCATGGGTTGGGTAGGCAGATGGACGATGCAGTGGTTTCTGTTGTGGTCGTCGTAGTCGTCGTGGTCGTCATCTCGATCTCGCAATGGGTCCCATTGAAGCCTTCTGTGCAGTAACACGAGTAGCCCGGCCCAGTTGGCATGCAGGTGCCTTCGTTCTGGCACGGACTGGAGTCACAGTGGTTGGTAACGTTTTCACAGTGGAGTCCAAAGAATGGGTCAGTGCATTCGCAGATGTAAGCGTCGCCTGAGGTGGTCTCATTGCAGACACCTTGGTTGATGCAGGGGTCAGAGGCGCAGGCCATCGTCAGCTCGCAGTGTGTCCCGTTGAAGCCCTCAGCGCAGCTGCACTCATAGCCTCCGGGCATTGGGAGGCAAGTGCCACTATTTTCGCATGGGTTGGAGACGCAGTAGTCGATCATGTGCTCGCAGTGGGTGCCGTTGTATGGCTCCGTGCACTCGCAAGTATAGGCTTCTGTCGTGCCGTTGCAAAGGCCGCCATTCTGACAAGGGTCTGAGTCGCACACCAGAGGAATCTCGATTTCGCAGTGCGTCCCATTGTACCCTGTTCCATCGCAGCTGCACAGGTAGCCATAAGGCTCTGTCAGGCACACGCCTCCATTTTGACAGGGGGTTGAGACGCAGGCATTGGTCAAGTTCTCGCAATGGGTGCCATTGTAGGGGTGGAAACAGTTGCACTCGTAGCCCACAAATGAGCAATTGCCATCAGAACAAGCCATCATGTTGGAGCAGAAGCCTCCGTTCTGGCATGGGCCGAAACTGCAGGGCGGGGCAATCTCACATCTGTCGCCGAAGAATAGCTCAGAACAATTACAACTGTGATGGCCACCATCTTGAATACACGTCCCACCATTCAGACATGGGTCTGACATGCATGTCAAAGGAATCTCACAGTAAACCCCCGAGAAGCCCTCCATGCATGTGCAGTTGTATTCTCCAATCAGCTCAACACAGGTGCCGTGGTTTTGGCAGGGGTCTGACGGACAAGTAAGAAAAAGTGTCGGGTCAAAGTACTCGCAGTGAGTGCCCACGTAATTGGCTGTGCAGTTGCAGGTGTACCATCCGCTCCCCTCAACGCAGGTCCCATTGTTCTGGCATGGATCTGACGAGCATGTGAGTGGAATTTCACAGTGCACCCCCGTGTATCCTTCTGGGCAGTCGCAGCTGTAGGCCAAGAACTCCGGCATGCAGGTCCCATTGTTCTGGCAGGGCGTCGAGTCGCAGTAGGCCGGCTCCCACTGGCACTCCGGACCGAAGAACGGGCTCAGACATGTGCAGTTGTAGCCATCCACCTGATCCTTGCACGTTCCCCCATGTTGGCATGGCTCCGATTCACACTCATCGATCTCGTCTTCGCAGTTGATGCCCGTGTACCCGGAGGCGCAGACGCAGTCATACTCGTAGGTCGACACCAGGCAGGTCCCTTCGTGTTGGCAGGGATCTGAATCACAGTAGTCCATGATGATCTCGCAGTTGACGCCGGTGTAGGGCGCCAGGCAGGTGCAGTTGTAGTAGCCCTCTGTCGTTTGGTTGCACAGGCCCCCGCTCTGGCAGGGCTCGCTGTGGCAGGGATCCGCCTGTTTACAGTTCTCCCCCGAGAAGCCTGCCGGGCAGTCACAGGTGTAGGACCCCACCGAGGTGATGCAGGTCCCTCCATTCACGCAAGGGTCGGACTGGCAGGAGTCGGTCTCGTTCTCGCAGTGGTCCCCTTCGAACTCGGCCACGCAGGTGCAGTTGTAGCCGACCGGATTGCTTGATTCAGTGCATGTGCCGGAGTGCTGGCAGGGATTCGAGGTACAAGGTTCGTCGCAACTGCCTTTGAACTGGCATCGGTCTCCAAAGTGGGTGCTAGGGCAAGAGCACATGGCAGCTCCATCCTTGGCACGGAAGCAGATGCCTCCATTCAGGCAGGGATCGCTCAAGCCACAGGTCCGCACCATGCAGAAGTACGGATATTTCGTTGCCGACACGGCTTTTTCAACCACTCCCGTTTTGGTAATGACGTAGGTTCCCGACCCAGTCGCGGTCCAGCCGCTGATGTCTATCGTGTCACTCGCCCCCTTGTACTTGCGATTGCAACCCTGGATTCCGAACAGCATCGGGTAATCCTCCGCTTTCGTGCCATAGGCAACGATCGCCCTCTCGTGACCCCATGCAGTAAGCGTGGAGGCGAAGTTATCGCCGGCACAGTAGCCATGGGTTGCGGCCAGGACCTTGTTCTCGTTGAAGCATTTTTGGGAGGCGTCTTCGTAGCTGAACTGCGGGTCGGTGACCCTCAGGAAGTAGCAGACTCCGTCGACGTACTGACCTCCTCCGCCACACGGCGACGTCGTTGCCGTCTCTGCAGAGTATGACTGATGTGTTGAAGGTGCTGAGGATCAATCTAACATGAGGAAATCGGGAAGGAGCTTCGGGAAATCGGGAAGGAATAGATCGACTCGTTATTGGTGTAAGGTTAATTTTGGCGTTCTGCGGGGGAATTTTCAAAATTGAGTGGCAGTTGTATGCTTTGAGGAGCCTCTACCCTGATTTTCGCGACGGAACGCCTATTCTGCCTGGCATTTCAAATTGGTTTCAGCACAAAGATGAGGAATCATTGGAGACCGAATCATTATTAGGAAGAACAGATATCTATACCTACCTCTGCCTCTGATACCTACATCTTATAGGTGCGCCGGTATGAAAATTTTTGAATGCGTATGCGTATGCGTATTTTCTGAAGTCATACCGATTAATGCGTATGTGTATCTGTATTTTCAAACGCCATACCGCGGTATATGCGTATGCGTATGCGTATGAGCTACCATAGTTCAGATCAAATACAAATGCCCAATTTTCTTTGTGACTGAGACAATTTCCTTCTCGTCATGTGGCAAATATATGACTGCATCATACCATATTAGGTAAGAAGCTTCGACAAGGTATCCCAAGTCTAACTTGTTTGTCAACTGGCTGAGATCGCTCTGAAGTTCTGAGTCTTAGATGGTTGCCAGCCAAGTAAGCGAACTGTCAAGCGTGACATGAATTTCAAAATTAAGTGAATTGTCAATCGATACAGCGCATGCCGCTTGAAACGGGGAAAGACGCCTGCCACTGAACAAAAGAATATGCAACAAGGTGCTAGGTAGGCACAACTTATGGACAAAATTACCACTTAGCCGCAGGGCGTTTGAAACCCAATTCAGCTTCCCAAACAGCAATTATTTGTAATCTGACAATATTTCAGCGCCGCAGGCGGTCTTTTTTGCAACGAATTATTAAAAATTTTTGGATTTGTATATTAAAAAAATCGGTATACCGAGAAATGCGTATGCGTATCAGTATACCGGGCGCACCTATACTACATCTACATACCTATACATACATATGTACCTCTGCCATGAACGAAACAGGTAGCGTTGAAACGAGCTTCGTCATCCTATATACTAAGCGGCATAGAGTGTGTCTGTCTGTCTGTCTGTCTGTCTGTTTGTTACCACGATAACTCTTGACACAGTTGACGGATCCAGGAGATCTATAGCTCAAAAGAACCACCTCTGCCTGGAATAGTGCATCTCCTATTGTGGACTTTGGCTGATTACTAAATTCCACAAAAATCACGAAAATATCGACTGCACAGCACATTCTGGGCGCTCAGGAGTGACTGCAAGTCACTATCAAGCAGATTTCAGGCTATTGCATCACCATTCACTACAGAGTTGTCGCTGCGAGACTTCGATGCGATGATAAATGCAGGCACTGGCAGGGGCACAGTGTCAAGTGACTTTAGATCTATCTGAAATGTCTTACGGGCTAAACTCAATTGTCAAGGGGCTAACTCCAAGTGTCTATTGTGTATTGACAGGCACGGGAGCTGGCACGATAATAAACGTAGGCACTGGCAGGGGCACTGTGCCAAATGGCTTGAGATTTACCTGAAATGTCTTACTGGCTAAACTCAATCATCAACGGGCTATCTCCAAGAGTGGCAGGGGCGCAGTGTCAAATGACTTGTGATCTATCTGAAATGTCCTATGGGCTAAACCCAATTGCCAATGGGCAGATTCCAAGTGTCTATTGTGTCCTGACAGGCACGAGAGCTGGTGCGATCCTAAACGTAGGCACTGGCAGGGGCACAGTGTCAAAAGACTTGGGATCTATCTGAAATGTCCTATGGGCTAAACCCAATTGTCAATGGGCTAATTCCAAGTGTCTATTGTGTATTGACAGGCACGAGAGCTGGTGCGATCCTAAACGTAGGCTCTGGCAGGGACACAGTGTCAAATGACTTGGGATCTATCTGAAATGTCCTACGGGCTAAACCCAACCCAACTGGCAACAGGCTAATTCCAAGTGCCTATTGTGTATTGACAGGCACGGGAGCTGGTGCGATCCTAAATGTAGGGAATGGCAGGGGCACAGTCATATGGCTTGAGATCCAACTGTAATGTCCTGCGGTGCACTGAATTCGATGATTGCATTATCTCCTTCATGCTCTGTGGATTGCCCATGAACTATTGACCATAGAGAGATTCTCCTACGGGCTAAAGGCTCTAGTCCTATATACTAAGCGGCAAAACTCTGTCCGTCTGTTTGTGGATCTGTGAGCGACCTACCACTCGCTACAGTTGACGGATCTCGATGATCTATGGCTTAAACTGACCGTCGTGACATGTAGTTTTGCACCTCCTATTGTGGACTTTGGCTGATGACTAAATTCCACAATATTTCACAAATATCGGCTGCGCCAGTACATTCTGAGCACAGAAGGCACCACACGCTGTGACAGACATTTGATTTCGCGCCAGAAGCACTTTGCAGTGTCACCATTCATGACAGAGTTGTCGGTGTGAGACTCCAAAGTGTATTCGCAGGCACTGCATGCACTGGCAGGGACACAGCATCAAACTGCTTTGGATCTATGTCAAATGTCTTTAGATCCATATGAAATTTTCTACGGGCTAAATCCAAATGTCTACGGGCTAAAGCCAAGTGTCTATTGTGTATTTGCAGGCACAGGAGCTGGTGCAAGCCTAAATGTAGGCACTGGCAGGGGCACAGGGTCGAATGGCTTGAGATCTATCTCAAATGTCCTATGGGCTAAACCCAATTGTCTAAAGGCTAAATCCAAGCATCTATTGTGTATTTGCAGGCACGGGAGCTGGTGCAATCTTTAAATGTAGGCACTGGCAGTGGCACAGGGTCGAATGACTTGAGATCTATCTGAAATGCCCTACGGGCTAAACACAATTGTCTATGGGCTGAACCCAACACCATTGACCATAGAGATTCTCCTATGGGCTAAAGGCTCTAGTCCTATATACTAAGCGGCAAGAGTCTGTTTGTTTGTTTGTGGGTCTGTGGACGCCATAACTCTAGCCACAGTTGACGGATCGCGATGGTCTATGGCTTAAACTAACCGTCATAGCCTGAAGTTTTGCATGAAGGTTTGTGGACTTTGGTCGATGTCTAAATTCCAAAATATTACGAAAATATTGACTGCGCCTGCACATTCTGAGCACAGAAGGTACCATACGCTGTGACTGACATTTGATTTCGCGCCAAAAGCGCTTTACAGTATCTCCGATCACTAAAGAGTTGTCGTTGTGAGACTCCAAAGTGTATTTGCAGACACTGCATGCACTGGCAGGGACACAGCATCAAACCATTCTGGATCTACGTCAAATGCCTTTAGATCCACCTGAATTCTCCTACAGGCTAAATCCAAATGTCTATGGGCTAAAGCCAAGTGTCTATTGTGTATTTGCAGGCACGGGAGCTGGTGTGAGCCTAAATGTAGGCACTGGCAGGGGCACAGTGTCAGATGGCTTGAGATCTATCTGAAATGTTCTATGGCTAAACCCAATTGTCTACAGGCTAACCAAAGTGTCTATTGTGTATTCACAGGCACGGGAGCTGGTGCGATCCTAAATGTAGGCACTGGCAGTGGCACAGGGTCGAATGACTTTAGATCTATCTGAAATGTCCTACGGGCTAAACACAATTGTCTATGGGCTGAACCCAACACCATTGACCATAGAGAATCTCCTACGGGCTAAAGGGTCTATCCTATATACTAAGGCGCCTAGAGTCTGTCCGTGTGTTTGTGTGTTTGTTTGTCTGTCAGCGCCATAACTCTAGACACAGTTGTCGGTTCGCGATGATCTATACCTTAAACTGACCGTCATAACACGTAGTTTTGCATCTTTGCTTTTAGAACTTTGCATCTTTGCTTTTAGAAGCGCTTCGAAGGTACACAGTTTGCTTGGTCTTAGGACCTTTCATGTAGATTCTATTCACTATGCGAATAATTTTATTACAATGTTTTCCAATTGAACATGGTTCCACAAATAGCATGTTTCATTATATATTCACATATTGTACATTCACATACATACATTCTCTTACAACTCTTACGTAAGAATATAAATTTAGTATATACACATACATACATACATATTATAAACAAATATACGCACATATATACGCACATACAACTGTTATAATCTCTTAACGCAAACAACAAGGGAGCGAATGCTCCAACTCTCGTAGGAGCTAATGCTCCAACCCAACTAGGGAGCTAATGCTCCCCCTCAGAACCTAGGGAGCTAATGCTCCTAACAGTCAATCCTAACAGTCAATCTTAATAGATTAGATCTGAATTGTGAACTTTACCAGGGTTTTACTCTGCACAACTTGTGCGCCTGAACTGCAGTGGGCCCATAGGTTTTAGGCTAGGGTAGGAGGCGTACCTCCCTAGGCTTGGCTATCGTACGCTCGCTTATGGACTCCCCTTGCGCTTAGGACTTCCTCGCTTTCGCATACCCTTCGGCAGGTCAGGTAGACTATGTACAGTACGTGCTTTGCGCTGGCGCTATGCTAGACGTAGGGAAGGCGCTCTGCCCGGTACTCATAGGTTCCGTATGCCGCCGCTGTTCGCTAGTTTATGGATAGATCTTCTCCTCCAACCGGTTTCCTTGCTCGGACGGGCCCTCTGCAGTCTCAACAACCTTACAGTAGAAAGTTGTACCGTTCAGGCGCTGTCTATAGTGTGTCAAATGAGGAAGACGTGAAGAACAGAACAATCACTTGTTTGAACAAAACCGAAGTGATCAGTCCATCTTCAACTGCAAAGTGCAACTCACAGCGATGTAAAACTTGCAATTACATTGAAACTATGGACACTGTCAAAAGCACAACAACAAATAAGAGTTACATTGCTAATAGCAATGGAGTTACTATCAACTGCAATACCAAAAATGTTGTATATCTTATCACCTGTGACAAATGCAAATTGCAGTATGTTGGTGAAACTAAGCAAGCTCTGAAGGTACGATTTCTACAACACTACAATTCTGTTAAAAGAAAAGAAAAAAGCTTTCTCTATGAACATTTCTCACAAAATGGTCATAGTGCTGACGATATGAGAATTCAAATCATCGAAACCATCATGAATACAAATGAGGAAAATTCTAGAAAAATCAGATTAGCTGTAGAGGATTATTTCATACGACTGTTGAACACTGGTAGACCATGGGGTTTAAACACAAGGCTCAGTGGATGTACCAACCTCAGTGACAATATTGCCTCTGCTAATATGAAGAACCATCCTTACTTTGTTATCAAAGTGCCTAGAGTTCCACGAGGTCATGGCAGAAAAAGACGAACCAACAAGAAAGTAAACAATAATACTGTTGTTGAATTTGGCAATCTAATTTCACAAACATGCACTAACAAGATGTTGCTCGACTATTTCTACTCACTGTCCAACAAAAACAGACAATTGCTTTTCATGAGGTTTAGCAACAGTGGCACACCTGACAACACAAACAGAGACATAGTAGGAAAATTCTTGTCATATTGCTGTAGTAGAATGAACAGTAATACCACTCCAAACAGTAAACCAGACCTTTTCCTTACTACGTATTTCCCAAATGTTGGCATGGAAAAATTGAAGCTACACACTATTTTTAAAGACAGGTCATTGCAACAACTCATTCCCATTAACAGAACAGATCTACCTCAAGTAGTTATCTCTTACAAATATGACCCACCTATGTCATTAAAACTTTGCAATTACACAAACTTCTTGAAAACGGCCAATATAACGGACATTATGGCATGCTCTTGCACATGCAGTTCTTCCAAATTCCTCTACATACCTGAAAATCATGCGATTACAGGGGATCTATCAATAATTGAGAATATCAAACTCAGAAAACTGTTTGGCAAAGGAACAAAATATCGCATGCCAAAACCAGTTGATTACTCTTCAGTTAAACAAAGTGCTATGGCAACATTGGATGCATATTTGAATTGGCTAAAAAAGAAGTTTAAACTCAACAATACTCACCTAGACAGATTTAAGACAAGATTTACATCTATTGTCAATAACCGGATAATATTTTTGTCAAGGTTTAGTCAACAACAAACAGACAATCACTTTGACAAACAAATGAAACAAGAACTGACTAAGCTTCATAAAAAATATGTTATTACACCTGCAGACAAAGCAGCGAACAATTATGTTTTTACATGCAAAAAACACTACATCAATGTACTAAGCAATGAACTTGGTATAAGCTATGACAATGTCACGAATTCTCTGAACGTTGAGGGTAACCAAACCTACAAAGTAGCAAACGAAACACAACAAAACATACTAAATAGACACAAGCAGATTGTGAAGTATTATGGCACAAAACTGAAAAGTGACAATGAATATTTGCCAAAAATTCATATGATACCAAAAATGCACAAAACACCATATGGTTACAGATTCATAGCATCAGCAAAGCAAACCAGTTTACAAGAAGTTACAGCTACCCTACACAAAATACTAAGTCTCTTTAGAACACACCTGAAGAATTATTGCAACGTAATCGAAAACAGGACTGGCAAGACATTGTTTTGGTCAACAAACAGTAGCCTAGAATTCTTGAATTCAGTCAAAAATAAAACGAAATGTGTGTCAGCAAAATATGTTGCCTCCTTTGATTTTACCAGTCTGTTTACAACCTTTGACCATGACACTGTCAAGAAGGAGTTATACTGCCTTACTGATTTTCTGTTTAAAAATGGTAACCATGAGTATGTCACTATTGGATACAAAAAGGCATTTTATACCAAGGAAAAGAAAGAAAATTGTCTTTCTTTTACTAAAACTGATATCAAAGAACTGGTTGACCTGGTTCTCAAAGAATCATATGCAACATATAGCCACTACATCTTTAAACAGACAAAGGGAATTCCAATGGGTTCAAGCTGTTCTCCAATGTTGGCAGACCTGACATTATCAGCTATCGAGTATAGATATTTCACATGCAGTGTGAATAGCCACAAACTAAAGCACATCATACTTGCTGCACGGTACATCGATGACCTGGTAGTCTTTGGAAAAGAACCGCATGACTTTACTGCTCTATTCACTGACATGTACCCAGCTTGTTTAACTTTCAAAAGAACCAATCAAAGTGACAACTATTGTCCATACCTAGATTTAAACATCACTCTCTCCCCACTACTCATTAGTCTGTATGACAAAACTGATGATTTCCCTTTTACAGTGCAAAAATTTCTACATTCTGACTCAAATGTTCATAGCAGTTTAGGAACTCGCGTATATTTTGCACAGTTGATCAGAATAGCTAGAATATGTGATAAATCGGCTGATTTCTTGAATAGGTGCTCCAATCTGACAAAAACATTTCTAAACCATGGCTTTCAGAAAACTATTTTGGTTAGAACTTTTCTTTCATTCAGTAGATCGAACATGATAATTTTAGCTAAATACAACATCTGCAACATTCATCAAATAAACCAAATTATAAATCAAATACTAAAATAATCTTCACATAAACAAAATAAATTTAGATTTAGATTGTTATCTCGATTCTTTCTGTTTCTCCTTCGCCAGTTATTTGGAATACGCATTCAATACTCTACCCACGCTACCCCCTACCGCTGCCGCTTATCTAGATTGTGTCTGCGTATGAGTCTCTCCAACCTAGACTATTCATTTACTTCAGCGTCTTTTACTGAATGGCTGCTTGCCTGAGTGTGTCGTGTTCATTGTGCACCGCGGTCGCTGCTCTGATACCCCAAACCCTCTTTGGTTGCTCGCGTCCCCGTAGATTCGCGCCGCTCTGGGTTCCCAACTGAGGAGGCGTGGCCCAGAGCTAGGTAATGGTGTTCGTGTCTTGAGAATACACGCCGAAACACGGCACCAAGAGTTTGGCTTTAGTTCTAGTAATTGTTTTTGTTGAAACGCGTCTTGTATTTGACGTTACGATTGACGTCAAAGCCTGAGAAATGCCTGCGCTTTTATCGTGCGTTTGTGTTCTTTCCCTTTTCGCGTAATATATCTCGCTATATCAAGTCACTTGTCAAGTTGTTTCAATAATTTGACCGATGACTAAATTCCATTTTATTTCGAAAATATCGACTGCACCAGTACATTCTGACCACAGAAGGCACCACACGATGTAATTGACGTTTGATTTCGCGACAAAAGTGCTTTACAGTGTCACCATTCATGACAGGGTTGTCATTGTGAGAGTCCAAAGTGTATTCGCAGGCACTGTATGCACTGGCAGGGGCATAGCATCAAACTGCTTTGGACTGATGTCAAATGTCTTTAGATCTATCTGAAATCTCCTACGGGCTAAGCCCAAATGTCTACGGGCTAAACACAAGTGTCTATTGTGTATTTACAGGCACAGGAGCTGGCGCAAGCCTAAATGTAGGCACTGGCAGGGGCACAGTGTCAAATGGCTTGAGATCTATGTGAAATGTTCTTTTGGCTAAACCCAAATGTCTACAGGCTAATCCCAAGTGTCAATTGTGTATTTGCAGGCATGGGGGCTGGTGCGATCCTAAACGTAGGCACTGGCAGGGGCACAGTGTCGAATGGCTTGAGACCTATCTGAAATGTCCAATGGGCTAAACCCACATGACTATGGGCTAAACCCAAGTGGCTATTGTGTATTTACAGGCATGGGAGCTGGCAAGACCCTAAACATAGGCACTGCCAATGGCACAGCATCTAACGACCTGAGATCTAACTGTACTGTCCTGCAGTGCACTGAATTCGATGATTGCGTTATCTCCTTCATGCTCTGCAGATTACCCATACACTATTGACCATAGAGATTCTCCTACGGGCTAAAGGCTCTAGTCCTATATACTAAGGCGCCTAGAGTCTGTCCGTCTGTTTGTTTGTTTGTGTGTTTGTCTGTCAGCGCCATAACTCTAGACACAGTTGTCGGTTCGCGATGATCTATAGCTTAAACTGACCGTCATAACACGTAGTTTTGCATCTTTGCTTTTAGAACTTTGACCGATGACTAAATTCCAAATTATTTCGAAAATATCGACTGCACCAGTACATTCTGACCACAGAAGGCACCACACGATGTAATTGGCGTTTGATTTCACGACAAAAGTGCTTCACAGTGTCACCATTCATGACAGAGTTGTCGTTGTGGGACTCCAAAGTGTATTCGCAGGCACTGCATGCACTGGCAGGGGCACAGCATCAAACTGCTTTTGATCTATGTCAAATGTCTTTAGATCTATCTGAAATCTTCTACGGGCTAAACCCAAATGTCTACGGGCTAAACCCAACTATGTATTGTGTATTTACAGGGGCGGGAGCTGGTGCGAGCATAAATGCAGGCGCTGGCAGGGGCACAGTGTCATATGTCTTTAGATCTATCTGAAATCTCCTAAGGGCTAAACCCAAATGTCTATGGGCTAAACGCAAGCGTCTATTGTGTATTTACAGGCACGGGAGCTGGTGCGAGCATAAATGCAGGCACTGGCAGGGGCACAGTGTCAAATGTCTTTAGATATATCTGAAATCTCCTATGGGCTAAACCCAAATGTCTATGGGCTAAACCCAAGCATCTATTGTGTATTTACAGGCATGTGAGCTGTCGCGTGGCTAAATGTAGGCACTGCCAGGGGCACAATGTCAAATGTCTCTAGATCTATCTGAAGTGTTCTATGGGCAAAACCCAAGTGACTATGAGCTAAACCCAAGCATTTATTGTGTATTTACAGGCACGGGAGCTGGCGAGATCCTCAACATAGGCACTGACAATGGCACAGGGTCTAATGACCTGAGATCAAACTGTAATGTCCTGCAGTGACTGAATTCGATGATTGCGTAATCTCCTTCATGCTCTGCAGATTACCTATGCACTATGGGCCATAGAGATTCTCCTACGGGCTAAAGGCTCTAGTCCCATATACTAAGGCGCCTAACTGTGTCCGTGTGTTTGTTTGTTTGTTTGTTTGTTTGTCTGTGGACGCCATAACTCTAGCCACAGTTGACGGATCGCGATGATCTATGGCTTAAACTGACCGTCATCGCCTGTAGTTGTGCATGAAGGTTTGTTGACGTAAGTCGATGTCTAAATTCCAAAATATTTCGAAAATATCGACTGCGTCAGTACATTCTGAGCACAGAAGGCATCACACGCTGTGATTGGCGTTTGATTTCGCGCCAAAAGCGCTTTACAGTGTCACTATTCATGACAGAGTTGTCGTTGTGAGACTCCAAAGTGTATTCGCAGGCACTGCGTGCGCTGGCAGGGGTGCAGCATCAAACTGCTTTGGAGCAATGTCAAATGTCTTTAGATCTAACTGAAATCTCCTATGGGCTAAACCCAAATGTCTACGGGCTAAACCCGAGTATCTACTGTGTATTTACAGGCACAGGAGCTGGTGCGAGCCTAATTGTAGGCACTGGCAGGGGCACAGTGTCAAATGGCTTGAAATCTATCTGCAATGTCCTATTGGCTATACCAAAATGTCTACGGGCTCAACCCAATGTCTACTGTGTATCTGTAGGCATGGGAGCTGGTGTGATCCTAAACGCAGGCACTGGCAGGGGCACAGAGTCGAATGACTTGAGACGTAACTGTCATGTTCTGCAGTGCGCTGAATTCAATGATTGCGTTATCTCCTTCATGCTCTGCAGATTACCCATGGGCTATTGACCGTAGAGATTCTCCTACGGGCTAAAGGCTCTAGTCTACATTACTAAGCTAGCTAGGTGTTTTGTCCGTCCGTCTGTCTGTCCGTCCGTCACGCTTGCCTTCCTAGCACTTCGCCACGCGACGCTTCAGCATGCGCCTGCCTCGCTAGCACTTCGCCACGCGACGCTTCAGCACGCGCGCGCTAGGAAGCCAGCAGGACGCCAGCGGCGTCCCGCAGAGAAGCTGGCTCGCTTCGATCGATCGACCGCAGAAAATCAATCCCTGCACGGCCAGCGTCGCCTGTTGCTGCCTGTCTTCAACGCAGGCTTTGCCTGAACAGTACGGCAATGCACGGTAGCAGAGCCTTGCAAAAGCGAACAGTGCGGCAGTGCGCGGTACAGCAGAGAACCTTGCAATGCGCAATTGCAACAGAGCCGAACAGTACGACAATGCTCGCGCAGGCAATTCTAGCCGCTTCAGCGACTATTTCGCTTGCAACAGGACAGATCTTGCAACAGGACAGACTTTCTGCAACAGGACGCTGCAACAGTACCAGACGTTGCAACAGGATCGTCGCGCGAGGCGACCAGCGCCGTTGGCTCGCAACAGGACAGACCTTTGCAACAGGACAGATTTTGCAACAGGACAAATCTTGCAACCGGAAAATCTGCCCGCTTTCTATCATTTGTTTTGCGCGGCGCTTTGTACGGCGCGTTCGCGAGGCAGTCAGCGCTGTTGGCTTGCAACAGGACAGACTTTCTGCAACAGGACAAATGTTGCAACAGGACAAATCTTGCAACAGGACAGACCCCGCAGCAGGACAGATCTTGCAACAGGACAGACCCTGCAACAGGACAGATCTTGCAACAGGACAGATCTTACAACAGGAGAGATTTTGCAACAGGACAAATTTTGCAACAGGACAAATCTTGCAACAGGATGGTCGCGCGAGGCGACCAGCGCCATTGGCTCGCAACAGGACAGACCTGCGACAGGACAGATTTTGCAACAGTACACATCTTGCAACAGGACAGATCGCGCAACAGGACAGACCTTGCAACAGGACAGATTTTGCAACAGGATAAATCTTGCACACGACAAAATCTTGCAACAGGACAGATTTCGCAACAGGACAGATCTGCAACAGGACACATCTTGCAACAGGACAAATCTTGCAACAGGACAGATTTTGCAACAGGACAGATCTTGCAACAGGACAGACCCTGCAACAGGACAGATCTTGCAACAGGACAGACCCTGCAACAGGACAGATCTTGCAACAGGGCAGATCTTACAACAGGACAAATCTTGCAACAGGACAGATCTTACAACAGGACAAATCTTGCAACAGGACAGATTTTGCAACAGGACAGATCTTGCAACAGGACAGATTTTGCAACAGGACAGATCTTGCAACAGGACAGATTTTGCAACAGGACAAATCTTGCAACAGGACAGATCTTACAACAGGACAAATCTTGCAACAGGACAGACCCTGCAACAGGACAGATCTTGCAACAGGACAGACCCTGCAACAGGACAGATCTTGCAACAGGACAGATCTTACAACAGGAGAGATTTTGCAACAGGACAAATTTTGCAACAGGACAAATCTTGCAACAGGATGGTCGCGCGAGGCGACCAGCGCCATTGGCTCGCAACAGGACAGACCTGCGACAGGACAGATTTTGCAACAGTACACATCTTGCAACAGGACAGATCGTGCAACAGGACAGACCTTGCAACAGGACAGATTTTGCTACAGGATAAATCTTGCACACGACAAAATCTTGCAACAGGACAGATTTCGCAACAGGACAGATCTGCAACAGGACACATCTTGCAACAGGACAAATCTTGCAACAGGACAGACCCTGCAACAGGACAGATCTTGCAACAGGACAGACCCTGCAACAGGACAGATCTTGCAACAGGGCAGATCTTACAACAGGACAAATCTTGCAACAGGACAGATCTTACAACAGGACAAATCTTGCAACAGGACAGATTTTGCAACAGGACAGATCTTGCAACAGGACAGATTTTGCAACAGGACAGATCTTGCAACATGACAGATTTTGCAACAGGACAAATCTTGCAACAGGACAGATCTTACAACAGGACAAATCTTGCAACAGGACAGATCTTACAGCAGGACAAATCTTGCAACAGGACAGACCCTGCAACAGGACAGACCTTGAACAGGACAGATTATGCAACAGGACACATCTTGCAACAGGACAAATCTTGCAACAGGACAGACCCTGCAACAGGACAGATCTTGCAACAGGACAGACCCTGCAACAGGACAAATCTTGCAACAGGACAGATTTTGCAACAGGACAGATCTTGCAACAGGACAGATTTTGCAACAGGACAGATCTTGCAACAGGACAGATTTTGCAACAGGACAAATCTTGCAACAGGACAGATCTTACAACAGGACAAATCTTGCAACAGGACAGACCCTGCAACAGGACAGATCTTGCAACAGGACAGACCCTGCAACAGGACAGATCTTGCAACAGGACAGATTTTACAACAGGAGAGATTTTGCAACAGGACAAATTTTGCAACAGGACAAATCTTGCAACAGGATGGTCGCGCGAGGCGACCAGCGCCATTGGCTCGCAACAGGACAGACCTGCGACAGGACAGATTTTGCAACAGTACACATCTTGCAACAGGACAGATCGTGCAACAGGACAGACCTTTCAACAGGACAGATTTTGCTACAGGATAAATCTTGCACACGACAAAATCTTGCAACAGGACAGATTTCGCAACAGGACAGATCTGCAACAGGACACATCTTGCAACAGGACAAATCTTGCAACAGGACAGACCCTGCAACAGGACAGATCTTGCAACAGGACAGACCCTGCAACAGGACAGATCTTGCAACAGGGCAGATCTTACAACAGGACAAATCTTGCAACAGGACAGATCTTACAACAGGACAAATCTTGCAACAGGACAGATTTTGCAACAGGACAGATCTTGCAACAGGACAGATTTTGCAACAGGACAGATCTTGCAACAGGACAGATTTTGCAACAGGACAAATCTTGCAACAGGACAGATCTTACAACAGGACAAATCTTGCAACAGGACAGATCTTACAGCAGGACAAATCTTGCAACAGGACAGACCCTGCAACAGGACAGACCTTGAACAGGACAGATTATGCAACAGGACATTTTGGCCATTGATGACTACATTCCATGCTATTCAGATCTCAGGAATTCTTCTGCAACGGGAAGGAACGGCTAGTCCTATATACTAAGCGGCATAGAGTGTGTTTGTTTGTCTGTTTGTTAACACGATAACTCTTGACACAGTTGACGGATTCTGGAGATCTATGGCTTAAAAGAACCGCCTTGGCCTGGAATAGAACGTCTCCTATGGTGGACTTTGGCCGATGTCTAAATTCCACAAAAATAACGAAAATATCAGCTGCGCAGTACATTCTGAGCACTAAAGAGTGCCTGGGGGCCATTTTCGTGGAAATTTTGCGTTGTTGGGTCATCATTCACTAGAGAGTTGTAGCTGTGCGACTCTGATGTGTATTCCAAGGCACTGGAACAGGCGCGATGGTAAATGCAGGCACTGGCAGGGGCACTGTGTCAAACGACTTCAGATCTTTCTGAAATCAGCTATGGGGTGAAGACAGACATCCATGTGTTGAAGTCAAGCACTGGAACAGGTGCAATGGTAAATGCGGGCACTGCCAGTGGCACTGTGTCAAATGACTTCAGATCTATCTGCAATCAGCTATGGGCTGAGTCTTGCGACCAGTGGTGGCGCGCCAAGGGTCTCTGTGTCTTGCGACCAGTGGTGGCGCACCATGGGTCTCCGTGTCTTGCGCACCATGGGTTTCTGTGTCTTGCGACCAGTGGTGGTGCGCCATCGGTCTCTGTGTCTTGCGACCAGTGGTGGCTCCCCATGGGTCACTGTGTCTTGCAACCACTGGTGGCGCGCCATGTGTCACTGCATGTTTCAACCTTTAGAGATTGGCTAAAGCTGTAGAGTATACAGTATCACCTATGGGCTAAAGGCTCTAGTCCTATATACTAAGCGGCATAGAGTCTGTTTGTTTGTGTGTTTGTCCATCCATTTTCTCGCGACACGGGCGACCGATCCTGGAGATCTATAGCTTAAACTGACCGTCGTGGGCTGGAAGGAATCCCCTCCTATTTTAGAACTTTCGCAAATAACTAAATTCCACAAAAATCACGAAAATATCGACTGCACAGTACATTCTGACCACTAAGGAGTGGTTGGCGGCTTTGTTCATGCCACTTCTGCTGTATTGTGTCACTGTTCACTATAGAGTTGTCGTTTTGAGACTCCAAGGTGTATTCACAGGCACAGGGAGTGGCACAAGGCTAAACGTAGGCACTGGCAGGGGCACAACCAAAATCGTCATTGGGCTAAAGCCAAACAGCTACAGGCTAAAATCAAATGTCTTTGATGTGTATTCACAGTCGATGAACAAGGTGTAATTGCAGGCAGTGGCATAGGCACAATCAGAAATGGTCTATGGCTAAAGCCAAATGCTCACTGTGGCATGCCATAGGTTGCTGCATGTTGTGAACCATTGGCGTTGCGCCATGGGTTGCTTGATGTTTCGATTAACAACAGTTGCCAACGACAGTCCTCTTTGGACTATGGAGATTCTCCTACGGGCTAAACACCACTAGTCCTATATACTAAGCGGCAAATGTGTGGGTGTTTGTTTGTTTGTTTGTTTGTCCGGCCATTTTCTCTTGACACAGTTGACGGATCCTGGAGATCTATAGCTTAAACTGACCGTCGTGGGCTGGAAGGAATCCCCTCCTATTTTAGAACTTTTGCAAATTACTAAATTCTACAAAATTCACGAAAATATCGACTGCGCAGTACATTCTGAGCACTAAAGAGTGCCTACTGATCATTTTCGTGGAAATTTTGCACTGTCGTGTCACCATTCACTCCAGAGCTGTCGCTGTGAACTCCTACAGGTATTTGGAGGCACGGGAACAGGTGCAAAGGTAAATGCAGGCACTGGCAGGGGCACAATGCCAGAAGACATTAGCTCAATCTGAAATCTCCTAAAGGCTAAACACAAGCATCCATGTGTTAGCTTCAGTGTATTCAGAGGCATGGGAACAGGTTTGATGATAAATGCAGGCACTGGCAAGGGCGCAGTGTCAAGAGACTTTTGATCTATCTGAAATCTCTTATGGGCTATACACAAACACCAATATGCAATGTTCAGTGTAATCAAAGGCACGGGAGTGGGCACAATGGTAAATGCAGGCACTGGCAGAAACACAGTGCCAGAAGACATTAGATCTATCTGAAATCTCCTATGGGCTGAATGCAAGCTTCTATGTGTTAGCTTCAGTGTATTCTGAGGCATGGGAGCTGGTGCAACCCTAAAAGCAGGTACTGATAGAGGCGCAATGTCAAATGACTTTAGATCTATCAGAATCTCCTATGGACTGTTGTGAGCATTGGTCGTGAACCATAGCCCAATTCATGTTGTGAGCAGTGGCTGATTTCCATGGGTCGATACAAATGGCTCTGTTTCTATAGGTGTTCAGCTATAGATATACAGTATCACCTGTGGGCTAAAGGCACTAGTCCTATATACTAAGCGGCAAATCTCTGTTTGTTTGTCCGGGCATTTTCTCTTGACACAGTTGACCGATCCTGGAGATCTATAGCTTAAACTGACCGTCGTGGGCTGGAAGGAATCCCCTCCTATTTTAAAACTTTTGCAAATTACTAAATTCCACAAAATTCATGAAAATATCAGCTGCACAGTACATTCTGAGTACTAAAGAGTGCCTACTGGTCATTTTTGTGGAAATTTCGCACTGCCGCATCACCATTCACTACAAGGTTGTCTCTGTGAGACTCCGCCGTGTATTCAGAGGCACGGGAACAGGTTTGATGATAAATGCAGGCACTGGCAAGGGCGCAGTGTCAAGAGACTTTTGATCTATCTGAAACCTCTTATGGGCTAAACACAAACACCGATATGCAAAGTTCAGTGTAATCAAAGGCACGCGAGCAAAATGCAGGCACTGGCAGGGGCACAGTGTCAGAAGACATTAGATCTATCTGAAATCTCCTATGGGCTAAATGCAAGCATCCATGTCTTAGCTTCAGTGTATTCTGAGGCATGGGAGCTGGTACAACTCTAAAAGCAGGCACTGACAAAGGCACAGTGTCAAATGACTTTAGATCTATCAGAATCTCCTATGGGCTGTTGTGAGCATCGGCTGTGAACCATAGGCCAATACATGTTGTGAGCAGTGGCTGATTTCCATGGGTCGATACAAATGGCTCTGTTTCCATAGGTGTTGTTGAGCTATAGATCTACAGTATCACCTACGGGCTAAAGGCTCTAGTCCTATATACTAAGTGGCAAATCTCTGTTTGTTTGTGTGTTTGTCCGGCCGTTTTCTCTTGACACAGTTGACAGATCCTGGAGATCTATAGCTTAAACTGACCGTCGTTCGCTGGAAGGAATCCCCTCCTATTTTAGAACTTTTGCAAATTGCTAAATTCCACAAAATTCATGAAAATATCGACTGCACAGTACATTCTGAGCACTAAAGTGTACCTACTGGTCATTTTCGTGGAAATTTCGCACTGTCATATGACATGTCACCATTCACTAAAGAGCTGTGAGACTCCTACAGGTATTTGGAGGCACGCTAACAGGTGTGATGGTCAATGCAGGCACTGGCAGGGGTGCAGTGTCAGAAGACATTAGCTCTATCTGAAACCTCCTATGGGCTAAACACAAGCATCCATGTGTTAGCTTCAGTGTATTCAGCAGCACGAGAACAGGTTCAATGATAAATGCAGACACTGGCAAGGGCGCAGTGTCAAGAGACTTTTGATCTATCTGAATCCTCTTATGGGCTAAACACAAACACCTATCTGCAAAGTTCAGTGTAACCAAAGGCAAGGGAGTGGGCACAATGGTAAATGCAGGCACTGGCTGGGGCACAGTGTCAGAAGACATTAGATCTATCTGAAATCTCCTATGGGCTAAGTGCAAGCTTTAATGTGTTAGCTTCAGTGTATTCTGAGGCATGGGAGCTGGTGCAACCCTAAAAGCAGGCAATAATAGAGGCACAGTGTCAAATGACTTTAGATCTATCAGATTCTCCCATGGGCTTTTGTGAGCGCATTGGTCGTGAACCATAGGCCAATAAATGTTGTGAGCAGTGGCTGATTTCCATGGGTTGATACATACGGCTCTGTTTCCATAGGTGTTCAGCTATAGATATACAGTATCACCTATGGGCTAAAGGCACTAGTCCTATATACTAAGCGACATAGAGTCTGTCTGTTTGTTTGATTGTTTGTTTGTTTGTTTGTCTGTCCGGCTATTTTCTTGAGACACAGGTGACGGATCCTGGAGATCTATACATCAAAAGAACCGTCATTAACTGCGATTTGTCCCCTCCTATTTTAAAACTTTTGCAAATTACCAAATTCCACAAAAATCACGAAAATATCGGCTGCACAATACATTCTGAGCACTAAAGAGTGCCTGCTGGTCATTTTTGTGGAAATTTTGCACTGTCGCTTCACCATTCATTACAGAGTTGTCTCTGTGAGACTCCGACGTGTATTCAGAGGCACGGGAACAGGCGCGATGGTAAATAGAGGCACTGGCAATGGTGCAGTGTCAAGAGACTTTTGATCTGTCTGAAACTCTTATGGGCTAAGCATAAACACCTATATGCAAAGCTCAGTGTAATCGAAGGCAAGGCAGCGAGCTCAATGGTAAATGCAGGCACTGGCAGGGGCACAGTGTCAGAAGACATTAGATCTATCTGTAATCTCCCATATGCTAAATGCAAGCATCCATGTGTTGCTTCAGTGTATTCTGAGGCATGGGGGCAACCCTAAAGCAGGCACTGGCAGAGGCACGGTGTCAAATGACTTTAGACCCATTAGAATCTCCTATGGGCTGTTGTGAGCATTGGCTGTGAACCATAGGTCAATACATGTTGTGAGCAGTGGCTGATTTCCATCGGTCGATACTAATGGCTCTGTTCCATAGGTGTTCAGCTATAGATACACAGTATCACCTATGGGCTAAAGGCACTAGTCCTATATACTAAGCGGCATAGAGTCTGTTTGTTTGTGTGTTTGTCCATCCATTTTCTCGCGACACGGGCGATGGATCCTGGAGATCTATAGCTTAAACTGACCGTCGTGGACTGGAAGGAATCCCCTCCTACAGGGCTTTTTTTTTAATTCGGCAAATGGGAAACCCGAATATCTTCTGCTGTGGTGAACCAATTCGAACGAAACTTTCACACAATATAGTCGACATATGTCCATGATACGTGTTGCTTTTATACAGCTCTTGGCTGTCGCAAGCTCAAGTTACAGTACCACAAAGTTGAGTCCCAAAAATTTGAGATTTTGCGCAAGCTGGTATGGCTTCAAACTTTCCTATCTTACTCGATTTGCGTCACAATGGAGTGAGACTACGTGCATTAGATTTGAAATAAAACAACCTTTCATATGCTTGATGAATCAACCCTGTGCGATGTACCATGCTTGAGATACAACGCCTCAAAGTTGGCTCCAAAGTACCGGAGTTGTGAGAGGAGGCCGAGGTGGCCAAGAATGACGCCTTGCGGCTGGTGATCTCAACTTTGACGTGTCGTAACTAACGCCATGTGGGACCTACGCAACTCGTTCTTGGAGCATATGAAAGCTTGTAATCTTCTCAATTTAATGACTGTAGCCCCGTCAAAATTGGTCGAGAAACGTGCGAGTTTTGCGTAATTAAATCGTGTTCAACCTCAAATTTCTAGTTACATCTTTGACGCCTTGTAACTTGCGGCCACAAAGATGAATTGACGCCTCAACATAACACATATCATGGACATATGTTGACTATATTGTGTGCAAGTTTCGTTCGAATTGCTTCGTCACAGCAGAAGATATTCAGGTTTTCCATTTGCCGAATTAAAAAAAAACCCTGTATTTTAAAACTTTCGCAATTCACTGAATTTCACAAAAATCACGAAAATATCGGCTGCACAGTGCATTTTGAGCACTAAGGAGTGGCTGACAGTTTATTTCATGCCACTTTTGCAGTATTATGTCACCATTCACTACAGAGTTGTCGTCTTGAGTTGAGACCACGAGGTGTATTTACAGGCATGGTGAGTGGCACAAGGCTAATCATAGGCACTGGCAGGGGCACAATCTAAAATCGACTTTGGACTGAAGCCAAGCATCTACAGGCTAAACTCAAATGCTTTTGATGTGTATTCACAGGCACGTGACCAGGTGTAATTGTAGGCAGTGGCACAGGCACAACCTGAAGTCATCTATAGGCTAAAGCCAAATACTTGCTGTGGCATGCTATGAGTCGCTGCATGTTCTGACCAGTGGCGTGCGCCATCGGTAGCTTCATGACAATTGCGTAATGACAGTGCTCTTGGGACTATAGAGATTCTCCTACGGGCTAAAGGCTCTAGTCCTATATACTAAGCGGCATAGAGTCTGTTTGTCCGGCCATTTTCTCACGACACGGGTGACGGATCCCGGAGATCTATAGCTTAAACTGACCGTCGTGGACTGGAAGGAATCCCCTCCTATTTTAGAACATGTGCAAATTACTAAATTTCACAAAAATCAAGAAAATATCGACTGCACAGTACATTCTGACCATTAAGGAGTGGCTGCTGGCTCCTTTCATGAGACTTTTGCAGTATTGTGCCACCATTCACTACAGAGTTGTCGTTTTGAGACTCCAGTGTATTTACAGGCACGGGGAGTGGCACAAGGCTAATCGTTGGCACTGGCAGGGGCACAACCTGAAATCGTCTCTTGACTGAAGCCAAACATCTACAGGCTAAACTCAAATGCCTTTGGTGTGTATTCATGGGCGTGGAACCAGGTGTAATTTTAGGCAGTGGCACAGGCACGCCAGTGGGTCACTGCATGTTCTGACCAGTGGCAGTGCATCATGGGTCATTTCATGTTTTGAGTATTGAGTCGATGATTGGCTAACAGCAGTCCTCTTTGGACTATAGAGATTCTCCTACGGGTTGGCTAATGGCAGTCCTCTTTGGACTATAGAGATTCTCCTATGGGCTAAAGGCACTAGTCTCTAACTAAGCCGGACGCCAAACACGACAACAGGCAGCCTACGCTACAAATCCGAAACCGCATCCAAGCTCACAACACCAACAAGCGACAGTGTACGGAAGGGCAGCAAAGACCCAGCAAGACCCACCGTCGGTGAGCTCACAGACGAAGGCGAACTGGGTGTTGCAGCTCTCGTCGACGACCTGGTCGGCGTTCTGCAGCCAGTGGAGGCAGGAGGCGCCGCCCAGAGTGGCGGCCACATTGTGCACATAGATGGTCTCGGCCGCGCAGCCGTCCATCTTGGTCGCCGTGGCCATGTAGACGTAGCCGGCGATGGTGGCGCCGGAGTCCACCATGTCGGCTCTGGCGCCTGTGCAGAGGTCAACTTGGCCATACTGTTTGTACATACAGGCAGCTGCGATGGAGGGAGAGACGTCCCCCTCCCCTCAACCCATAGCTGTGCAGCCCCCCCCCCCTCCCTTGAAACACCGCCCCTACCCTCAGTTGTGTTTGAAAACAAGCTGTTTTAAAAAAGTTGAGTTGTTTTATTAATACAGAGTGGTTTGTGAGTGTTTTAAAGTGGAAGAGTAAGAGAGTGGATACTTTTGTAAAGTATTTCGAAGCCTTTCCGATATCGCGCCCGCCCGGAGTCCACTATTCATGCGCTACTTCTGACACGCTCCTTTCTGAGGGGTTCTTGCAGGGCAACATTGGGATCGCCCGGGATTAATTTTTTGAGCAAGGCACACGCATTTCTGAGCGGTTGTTGCAAGGCAACATTGGGATCGCCCGGGATTAATTTTTTTAGCAGACAAAGTTGTTCGTACGGCAAGAGTTAAAAAACAAAAGTATTTCTTTAAGAATGACCGCTCAACAACTGTCTCAACGTAAGCTTTCAAACGGTCGAACGAATGCCGCTCTACAACGTACGACGAGCGAGTTAGGGCCGATTTGCTGTTTCAACCTTTGAGTTACTGTAGCTCGCGAAATTCAAACTTTTGAATCTCGACTTCTCTTAAAGGAATGATCAGTGTGCCGAAACCTATTCAACGTGCTCAAGATCGTCTCTCTACGACGGAAGACGAGCGAGTTAGAGAAGTTTTGCGTTTTGAACCGTTGGGTTACTGTAGCTCGCGATATTCAAACTTTTGAGGTTCGATCAATCGAAGAACAAATGATCAGTGAGTCGAGAGCTATCCAACCAACTTAAGACAGTCTCTCACGACGCACACTGAGTGAGTTAGAGCGATTTCTGTGTCAAAAACGCGAGAATGTCGCTTTTCGTGTTGCGTGGTCGCGTAATTTGGAAAATGTTTTATGCCAAACGAAAGACCGCGTCGAGACCTTTTAGTAGACCTATTGCACGCCGCTCTACGACGTAAGACGAGCAAGTTAGAGTCGCTTTGCTGTTTCAACCTTTGAGTTACTGTAGCTCGCGAAATTCAAACTTTTGAATCTCGACTTCTCTTAACGGAATGATCAGTGTGCCGAAACCTATTCAACGACCTCAAGGTCGTCTCTCTACGACGGAAGACGAACGAGTTAGAGAAGTTTTGCGTTTTGAACCTTTGGGTTAGTGTAGCGCGCGAAATTCAAACTTTTGGGTTTCGACCAATAGAAGAACAAATGATCAGTGAGTCGAGTGCTATCCAACCAACAACAACATTTGACCGTCTCTCACGACGCACACTGAGTGAGTTAGAGCGATTTCTGTGTCAAAAACGCGAGAATGTCGCTTTTCGTGTTGCGTGTTTGCGTAATTAAGAAAAGTTTTAATGCCAAACGAAATACCACGTCGAGACCTTCTAGTTGACCTATCGCACGCCGCTCTACGACACAAGACGAGCGATTTAGAGCCGTTTTGCGTTTAGACCTTCGGGTTACTGTAGCGCGCGCAACTCAAACTTTTGAACGCCGATTTCTTGAGGCACATTACCAGTAAGTCGAGACCTTTCCGTAGAGCCCAAGATCTCCTTCCTACAACTTACCAACGCCGAGATCTGAGAGCGTGACGAACGGACGGACGGACGCACGCACGCACGATAAGCTCTCGTAGGGGTTCGCCCGGCTGAGGCCGGGCGAAATGAGCAAATGAGTCATTTCGCTTGCATCTCTGCTGCTCCAAGCGCTACTGCAACTGCTGGCGCTCCAAGCTCTGTTCACTACAAAGATTTTTCATTCTAGAACGCCGCAGGTGGAAATCTGCACTGTTCACAGCGCTGCAGGGAAACCACAACAAGTCTCTTTTAACAAGCTGTTTTAAAAAATTGAGTTGTTTTATTAATACAGAGTGGTTTGTGAGTGTTTTAAAGTGGAAGAGTAAAAGAGTGGATACTTTTGTAAAGTATTTCGAAGCCTTTCCGATATGGCGCGCGCCCGCCCGGAGTCCACTATTCATGCGCTACTTCTGACACGCTCCTTTCTGAGGGGTTCTTGCAGGGCAACATTGGGATCGCCCAGGATTAATTTTTTGAGCAAGACACACGCATTTCTAAGCGGTTGTTGCAAGGCAACATTGGGATCGCCCGGGATTAATTTTTATACTCCACAAAAAGTGTGGAGTATATAGCGTTTGTGCGCGAAACGCAGAAAATTACAGTCAACGGCGTTCGCGCGTGAAGCGGCCGATTTCCAAACGGTCTTTTGCGTTGGGTAGGCCTAGTAAGTGGGCAGGGTGGACACCAAACGGGGTCACGCTGCGGGACCCCGTTGGCGAAAAATTCAAAAATTTAAATTTTCAAAGTACTGAAAAAGGCATACTACAAGGTAGAACTCGAAAAAGTTGCATATAATGGTATATACTATCTTTTGATATGTTGTAGTACTCGATAGTGCCGGGTTGGCAAAAAAAGAATTGGATCGCTGCGGGACCCATTTTGGCGCCAAATTTGAAAAATTCGCGATTTTTAGCCCCGGGTCGACTTTGACGGGCTGCTGCGCGAGCTAGGTAGCAGCTAGAGCGGCGAGACCACTCTTGTTGCTCCTTCCCAGATGTCCTCTATCGAATGAGCCATGAACGGAGAAAATCGGGCGAAACACAAAAAACTTTCTTACACTGCGACTTTTTTGACTCCGGGGTCGAAAATTGCGATTTTCGCATTTCGGCGTCTATAGCGCTCGAATGCGTTGCCGAATCGTTCCAAAAGTGGTTTCAAACGATTCTGCGCTTAAATCTGGCCCAGAAAAGTATTTTTGACAAATTTGCAGAGCTACAGTAACCCTGCCGCGTCCATTTGAACATTGGGTGTCGAGTCGACTTTCGCGACATTATACTCGATTTCGGGGTTTTCGGGGGCGCTGATTACGAATTTAGCATTCGTTTATTGTTTAGATGATGTTTAACATACTTATGACGGATTTGCATGCTACCGTACCCCAAGTGCAGAATTTCGGTTCCGGGGGTCCATAGGAAGGGTCCACACTAGGGGTGTTGTATGTCGATTCTGGGGTATTCTGGGATGTAGATCACGAATTCGGCATTACTTTTGCGATTGGGAGTGTCAGGAGGCCACAATCGCAGAGGAGTCACCGTGCGTAGGAGTTCAAATTTGTGGAGTATACTGCGTCCCCCGGACGACTTGCCTGGTTTTAGCATTTAAAGTTGTTCGTAAGACAAGGGTTTAAAAAACAAAAGTATTTCTTTAGGAATGACCGCTCAACAACTGCCTCAACGTAAGCTTTCAAACGGTCGAACGAATGCCGCTCTACAATATAAGACGAGCGAGTTACGGCCGATTTGCTGTTTGAACCTTTGAGTTTGAGCTCGCGAAATTCAAACTTTCGAATCTCGACTTCTCTTAACGGAATGATCAGTGTGCCGAAACCTATTCAACAAACTCAAGATCGTCTCTCTACGACGGAAGACGAGCGAGTTTTAGAAGTTTCGCGTTTTAAACCTTTGTTTACTGTAGCTCCCGAAATTCAAACTTTTGAGTTTGGACCAATAGAAGAACAAATGATCAGTGAGTCGAGAGCTATCCAACCAACCCAAGGTCGTCTCCCTACGACGCACGCTGAGCGAGTTAGAGCGATTTCTATGCTAAAAATGCGAGAATGTCGTTTTTCGTGGTGCGTGTTTGCGTAATTAGCAAATTTTTTTACGCCAAGTGAAAGAGCACGTCGAGACGTTTTAGTTGACCTATGCACGCCGCTCTACGACGTAAGACGAGCGTGTTAGAGCCGTTTTGCGTTTTGGACCTTCGGGTTACTGTAGCGCGCGCAATTCAAACATTTGAATTTCGACTTCTCTTAACGGAATTATCAGTGTGCCGAAACCTATTCAATGTACTCAAGATCGTCTCTCTATGACGGAAGACGAGCGAGTTAGATAAGTTTTGCGTTTTAAACCTTTGGGTTACTGTAGCTCCCGAAATTCAAACTTTTGAGTTTCGACTATTAGAAGAAAAAATAATCAGTGAGTCGAGAGCTATCCAACCAACCCAAGATCGTCTCCGTACGACGCACGCTGAGCCAGTTAGAGCGATTTCTGCGTTAAAAACGCGAGAATGTCGCTTTTCGTGTTGCGTGTTTGCGTAATTAAGAAAAGTTTTAATGCCAAACGAAATACCACGTCGAGACCTTTTAGTTGACCTATCGCACGCCGCTCTACGACGTAAGACGAACGAGTAATAGCCGTTTTCAGTTTGAACCTTCGGGTTACTGTAGCGCGCGCAATTCAAACTTTTGAATTTCGAAGTCTCTTAGCGACATTACCAGTGAGTCGAGACCTATCCATAAAGTCCAAGATCTCCTTCCTACGACTTTCAACGCCGAGATATGAGAGCGTTACGCACGAACGGACGCACGCACGAGAAGCTCTCGTAGGGGTTCGCCCGGCTGAGGCCGGGCGAAACAAGCTCCGGTATTAAAAAGTTGAGTTTGTATTCTGACTGACATTGCATAGAGTTTCGTTCTTTCTGCAGAGAGTGCGAGAGCTCATCGCCCGTATTGCTCCGCTTCACGAGCTCCCCCTTCGCAAGAGGGTATTGCTTAGCAATATTGATATCGCCCGGGATTTGGTTTTTAGGGCAAGAAAATCCCTCTTTTGAGCAACGCTTTTAAAAAAGTGACAAAAACTTGTCAAAGTTTTGTCAAACATATGACAGAGCAAGTTTTGCAAATAATCCGTGAGTCGTGAGCTATCCACTGAGCTCGAGATCGTCTCTCAACGACGCAAATCAAGCGAGTTAGAGCGATTTTAGTGTTCGATTCTCGAGAATGGCGTTTCCCGTGGTGCGTGTTTGCGTAATGTTAACAATTGTTGCTGCCGCATGAAAGAACACGTCGAGAGCTTTCACCTGACGTGTCGATCGCCGCTCTACGACGTAAGACGAGCGAGTTAGAGCCGTTTTGCGTTTTCGGACCTTTGGGTTACTGTAACTCGCGAAATTCAAACTTTGAGTTTTGACCAACGGGAGAACAAATGATCAATGAGTCCAGAGCTATCCATGGTGCTCAAGATCACCTCTTTACGACGCAAGACAGACGAGTTAGAGCCGTTTTGCGTTTTAAACCTTCGGGTTACTGTAACTCGCGAAATTCAAATGTTTGAGTTTCGACCAATGGGAGAACAAATGATCAGCGAGTCGAGAGCTGTCCACTGACCTTGAGATTGTCTCTCTACGACGCAAGTTGAGCGAGTTAGAACGATTTTAGCGTCAAACTGTCGAGAATGGCGTTTTCGGCGGTGCGTGTTTGCGTAATTGACAACACTTTTGCAGCCGCATGAAAGAGCGCGTCGAGAGCTTTCACCTGACGTGTCGATCGCCGCTCTACGACGTAAGACGCGCGAGTTAGAGCCGTTTTGCATTTTGACTTTCGGGGTACTGTAGCGCGCGCAATTCAAACTTTTGAATTTCGAAACCTCTCAGCTGAATGATCAGTGAGTCGAGACCTATCCGTAGAGCCCAAGATCTCCGCTCTGCGACTTTCCAACGCCGAGATCTGGGAGCGTTACGGACGTACGCACGTACGCACGTACGCACGCACGCACGCACGCCGAGCTCTCGTTGGGTGTCGCCCGGCTGAGGCCGGGCGAAAAAAGCGGAGTGGTTTTGAGCTTTGAATTTTTACTGAGATTGTAGCAAGGCCGTTTCCGGTTTCGTGCAGCTTCTCTGACTCTACTCGCGACTAAACTTTTTGGAGTGCTCTTGCTACGCAACATTGGTATCGTTCGGGTTTAATTCTTCATACCAAGAAAACCATCTTTTCAGACTAAATTTTAAAAAAGACACTGGATTCTAACGCAAAACTACAGGTTAATTGTGAGCATGATTTGATGTTGGCTTGCCATGAGCTCTTCAGCGATGTCAAGACCGCCGCTCTGCAACGCACGAGTGCCAAGATATAACAAACCAAAATCTGCAGTTTTCATCGCATTTTGGTTACTGTAGTCCTCTCATTGACCTTTTGAAACTTTTTGTTGTCGGATTCTTGCTCAGGAGGTCGAGCGCTTTATTTTGACATGCGATTCGACTAGGTTCGATGAAGTTTTGACTTTTCGCGGAAGTTACTTCGGGATACTGTAGCGCGCAATTTTTAAAACTTGTTATTATTTCGACGTCACAGTTCGCGAGAGTAGTCCGAGGGCTACCCGTTGATGTGTCGAACTCAACCCAGCGACGTCATACAAGCGAGTTATTAAGCCCGAAACAAGCGTGTCGTTTCCAGTGTTCGACGCGTTTTGGTTACTGTAGCTCTCTGTTTAAACTTTTGAAACTTTTTGTTGTCGGATTCTTGCTCAGGAGGTCGAGCGCTTCATTTTGATATGCGACTCGACTAGGTTCGATGAAGTTTTGACTTTTCGCGGACATTACTTCGGGATACTGCAGCGCGCAATTTTCAAAACTTGTTATTATTTCGACGTCACAGTTCGCGAGAGTAGTCCGAGGGCTACCCGTCGATGTGTCGAACTCAACCCAGCGACGTCAGACAAGCGAGTTATTAAGCCCGAAGCACGCGTGTCGTTTCCAGTTTTCGACGCGTTTTGGTTACTGTAGCTCTCTGTTTAAACTTTTGAAACTTTTTGTTGTCGAATTCGTGCTCAGGAGCTCGAGCGCTTCACTTTGATATGCGATTTGACTAGCTTCGGTCAACTTTTGTCTTAAAATGGACCCCACTTTGGGATACTGTAGCGCGCGAGCTTGAAAACTTATTTCAGTTTTGAACACTCAGATGGCGAGAGGAGTCCGCGGGCTACTCGACGATGTCTCAAACTCCACCCTACGCTGTCGGACGAGCGAGTTATTAAGCCCGAAGCGAGCGTGACCCACGCACGTACGCACGTACGCACGTACGTACGCACGCCGAGCTCTTGATAGGGTTCTCCATAAGCTTCGGCCAATAAACACCTTGCTCCTACCGATCCAGTAGTCCTTATCCGGTGGATTGCCCAGGCCCTCAGCGGCGAACATGCTCGTCATGAAGGCCCAAGTGTCGGCGTCCAGCTTGGTCAGCAGCTTGCCCACGGTGCCACCCATCGAGGTGGCCTTCGTCTGGCAGTCGGCCTGGGCGTTGTTGAAGTTCTGTGGCGCGGCGTCGTTGATGTAGACGCAGCGCCGGTGACTGGCCTGCCACTGGAGGTGCTCCCCTCCGCCGTTGTTGCAGGAGGCCTCGAGGGACGCCGCTGAACGAGAGAGATAGGTGTAATAGTGAGCCTCACGCAAGCTGAGTCTCGCCTATAGAAATGCCATTGTGTAAGGATTTACCAATTGTCTTGTCTTTGTCTTTGTCTTTTACCCCAAGTTTTAAATTGTATTGTCTTTGGCTTGTCTTTGTGGAAACCCAGTACAATCTAAATCGTCATAATTTGTCGGACAATTTAGCCGAGTTAAATTGTCTAAGGCAATCGTCCTTAGAGACAATGAAATGTCTGCTCGCCACAGTTGGCTACGCATGTTTGAAGCAAGCGTGTGAGCCATGGCTAAGCCCTAGGCGAGTTGTCTACGTTTGCCATCGTTTAGACTTCTCGATCTCAGCTTGGTCAAATCCTGACCTAACCTTAAACATAATTAATGAACCCTAAGCAATGCGTCAAACTTAGCTTTGTCGAACATACCCAAAGTTTCGCCGAGCAGAAAACATGCCAGCACGAGGCTCAGCCACACTCCGACTTTCATAATTCAGCTTCCTTTGATCACTCGGACGTCATTACAGTAAACTGTTATTCTCCTACTCCGTCTTCTAAAGAACCACAAAACTCTCTGTTCTGCAGTGCAATATGGCTGGGAAAACCCACGCTCGCAGCTCCATTTGTCATGCATAGAAACAACTGGGGCGCAGCAATTAGAAGGCGCGCGCCTGGAGACGCCATGGCGTCGTTAGGGGTACACACTTGGTCTTAGATTCGCCGCTGAGACGCGTAGCGGCTACAGTAGACCGTTACAGTACCTGGTAAAGAGGCAGTAGACCATCACTCTTCTCTTTCAAAACATGACACCGAAATCAGGTTACAGAAAAGTTTTCCCTGCGGGGGTAGCCACGTGTATCCTCCGTCCGACCCTCTGAATCCTGATGATCAACACATGGTAGTACTTTAGTAGTATGTAACAGAGTATTTTAGTACCTAGCCTGTTTCGAGTCTATTGGTATGACATAGATAGCACTAACTCCATATTGCTTGGATGTGCACTGCCTGGTGATGGCAACTTGAAAACCGGGTAAGTACTTACCTTACTTACTTTCTAAAAACCGGGTATACCTACTTACTTGGTACTTGCCCGGTTTTATTTTGGGCGAATTTACTTACTTTTGTTTACCCGGTTTTGAAATTTCAAAAGTTGCCAACTGCCCCGGCCCGACAAATTGGGATCAGCGTTTTCACCGTTACCCTGATGGACCAGATAGGGCAAACACACGGGCAGAACGCGACACTAACACTCTAAACAGACAGAAGCCTGGTACAAAACCACAGTGTCAAGTATAAATACAATAGGGTTGACAGAGAAACACGCGAAAAACGTGGAAAGCCGATTATTTCGCCCGGCCTCAGCCGGGCGAACCCCTACGAGAGCTTATCGTCCGTGCGTTCGTGCGTCCGTTCGTCCGTCACGCTCTCATATCTCGGCGTTGGAACGTTGTAGGAAGGAGATCTTGGGCTTTATGGATAGGTCTCGACTCACTGAGAAACGCGCTAGGAGACTTCAAAATTCAAAAGTTTGAATTACGCGCGCTACAGTAACCCGAAGGTCAAAACGGAAAACGGCTGTAACTCGCTCGTCTTACGTCGTAGAGCGGCGTGCGATAGCTCAACTAAAAGGTCTCGACGTGCTCTTTCGTTTGGCATTACAAATTTTCTTAATTACGCAAACACGCAACACAAAAAGAAGCATTCTCGCGTTTTTGACGCAGAAATCGCTCTAACTCACTCAGCGTGCGTCGTAGAGAGACGGTCTTAAGTTGGTTGGATAGCTCTCGACTCACTGATCATTTGTTCTTCTATTGGTCGAAACCCAAAAATTTGAATTTCGCGCGCTACAGTAACCCAAACGTTCAAAACGCAAACTTCTTCAACTCGCTCGTCTTCCGTCGTAGAGAGACGATCTTGAGGTCGTTGAATAGGTTTCGGAACACTGATCATTCCGTTAAGAGAAGTCGAGATTCAAAAGTTTGAATTTCGCGAGCTACAGTAACTCAAAGGTTGAAACAGCAAAGCGACTCTAACTCGCTCGTCTTACGTCGTAGAGCGGCGTGCGATAGGTGTACTGAAAGGTCTCGACGCGGTCTTTCGTTTGGCATAAAACATTTTCTAAATTACGCAAACACGCAACACGAAAAGCGACATTCTCGCGTTTTAACACAGAAATCGCTCTACCTCGCTCAGCGTGCGTCGTAGAGAGACGATGTTGAGTTTGTTGGATAGCTCTAGACTCACTGATCATTTGTTCTTCGATTGGTCGAAACTCAAAAGTTTGAATATCGCGAGCTACAGTAACCCAACGGTTCAAAACGCAAAACTTCTTTAACTCGCTCGTCTTGCGTCGTAGAGAGACGATCTTGAGCACGTTGAATAGGTTTCGGCACACTGATCATTCCTTTAAGAGAAGTCGAGATTCTAAAGTTTGAATTTCGCGAGCTACAGTAACGCAAAGGTTCAAACTGCAAATCGGCCCTAACTCGCTCGTCGTACGTTGTAGAGCGGCATTCGTTCGACTGTTTGAAAGCTTACGTTGAGTTGTTGAGCGGTCATTCCTAAAGAAATACTTTTGTTTTTTTAACTTGTCGCACGAACAACTTTGTCTGCTAAAAAAATTAATCCCGGGCGATCCC
>JASAMZ010013815.1:0-18021 GCA_030248115.1 Linhomoeus sp. GSCO2_2 | reverse complement strand
TTGTGCGTACTTCGTTCAGTTACGTACTGCTTAAATGGCGACTCATCCCAAAGTGGCCTAAGACTGGGTCACAATTCCTAACTCGACATGTGTCTGTGTCGACACAACGACGTGTTAGAGGAACGTCAATTTATTTGGCACCAAAAGTGAATGACGCGACAAACACCGACAATATTTTGGAGCCTTTGAAGAGTCGAACTAATGTGCGTATGCGTCCAATGACCAAGAGCTAGATTTAATAGCCGCCCAGAGCTCTTAGTGTTGGATCTGCGGTAGGTAGGTCTCAGATGTGGAGAAGATGCATCTCAATGCGCTTGTTCAGTCAACCCAACCACCGAGTCGGGCGAGGGTTCCCTCGGGTGCTCTGCCCCAAACGAACGGCGAGTCTCTCGCCAGCTTCCCGGGGTGAGTAGCAGCAACTCCCTTCCCTCCTCCTCTTCAATCGTGAGTTCGGGAGTATCGCCCGCGGCCACGCTTGGAGCGCCCAATCGGCAGCAAAGCTTCAGCAAAGGCAGCAAAAAGCTCTCCCACCGCGAGTCCTTTACCAGCGGCGCCCGGAAGGTACTTACTTGCATAGATCCCTACTAACTCCCACTGTGCTTGCGAGTTGTCTTAGAAGACCGCTCTTAGGCTTAGCTCCTCTCCCATAGCTAGCGAGTGTGGGGGGGCTCTTGTCGTGAAGTGGTGACAGTAACTCGTCTGGCAGTTGTTGAGAACTGACGAGGGCGTGTGTCATGGATTGTGATAGTCGAGAGGGTGACGTAATATGTGGCAGACGGTAGATGGTAACAGTTCTAACCGCAAGTGTCCGTCGCCGTTGTCTCGTTGTGTTTTCTCGTGCAGTTCGACCAAATGACAGAGATGTGCGGCCGATATTCGCGCGTCAGCTGCGCGAGTGTGTTAGCTCTACGTCCTGTGACTGTCATGCTGTACCTGCCTTTCAGTTCTCCTCTCACAGCAATATTCTGTCGTTGTTCTTCGTTCAGTTACGTATTGCTTGAGCAGGAGGAGATCGTAGGCCTGGCCGGAGGAGATCGTAGGCTAGGCGGAGATCGTGGCTGGAGCGGAGGGCGAGTGAGTGGTAGGCTAGGCAGAAATCGTAGGCCTGAGCAGGAGGAGATCGTAGGCTAGGCGGAGATCGTAGCGAGAGGAGTCGTAGGCTAGGCGGAGATCGTAGGCCTGAGCAAGAGGAGATCGTTGAGGCTAGGCGGGGGCGGCGGGGGGGGGGGGGGGGGGGGGGGGGGGGGGGGGGGGGGGGGGGGAGGGGGGGGAGGGGGGGGAGGGGGCGGGGGGGGAGGGGAGGGGCGGGGAGGGGCGGAGGAGGAGCGAGGGGGAGGAAGGGCGCGCCGGCCGGCCAGCCGGCAAACAAGACGGGGAGAGGGGGACACGAAGCGGAACGGGAAAAGAACCCAAGGAAAGAATTCAATGCTAGGATGTTTGGAAGCATTAGATTAAATACCGGGTGTCCCATTTATCTATCCCTAGTTTTGATCGCCAATAACTTCTCCGTTTTCCAACAAATTTTGCTGAAACTTGCACACAACAAAGATGCACAAAAAGAATTTTTTGTCTCAAAATTTCAGCAGATTTAACTGCACCAATCACAAGTTACGGAGCTCGACGTGATCTCCGTCATTTTCGATCGCCTACTTGGCCTCCTCAGCGTCTCCCGAGACAGACACTTTTTGGCGCTCCTTCATGGGGAATATCATTATCGCGGGTTTAAATAATGGCTTCTTGGCAACAGAATGTTGGTATCTAACTGAGCAGTCTGCGGGCTATCTTGTCACCAGTTAGCGGTCAATGTTTGGTGCAGATCAGCCGAGCGAGCCAATAGTAAACTGCGAAATTGATGTACGTCACGTTTCGCCTTGTCATTCGGGCGTGCGTAGAGTGTTCAAGCTGAAATTTGGAGACAAAAAATTCTTTTTATGTATCTTTGTCGTGCGCAAATTTCAGCAAAATTCATTTGAAAACGCAGAAGTTATTAGCGATCAAAACTAGGGATAGATAAATGGGACACCCGGTATATGGCGAGACTTCAAGCGGACCTTGGAATAAGAAATTACCGTGTTCACTTGTATGCGGCTGGCGATTCTGCGGAACAGCGCCGTGAAACACGCATATGCGAGTATTCACTAACTAGACCAGTGAAAACCCGCATATGCGGGTATTCACTAACGGGATCAGTGAATACCCGCATATGCGGGTATTCACTAAGTGGTTTGGTGAAAACCCGCATATGCGGGTTTTCACTGGATGCGGGTATTCCCTGTCACATATATACGGACGCTGTTGTCTGTTCGTTTGTGTGTGTGTGTGTGTGTTTGTGTGTCCGGAACAACTAGACATGACGGTTAGTGCCATCCGATGGAGTCGAATGCGTTGAGTAACGTGCCGTTGTCCGTTTCTGTTGCTAATTTTGCTATTTCGAGATATTTGCAATTAAAATATGAAAATGTCAAAAATGACACTTTTATTTACAGGTCGTATCGAGAAAGTTTTTGCTGAAATGGAAAGGGCATAAGACGCGATGAATTTGTAACATAGTTTCGGATTTTGGAATTCACGAAATTAGGGATATTTTCAAGGTTTTTGTCAAAATTGCCAAATTTCGACAAATTCAAACAGCTTAAATTTCAAAATTTCTTTGCACGGATGTATCGAGCATTGTCTGCCAAGTATTCAGCAAATAGTTTCAGCGAATATTATTAACGAAATTTGGGATATTTTTAAGGATTTTGTTAAAATCCACAAATTTTGACAATTTCAAGCAGCTTAAATTTCAAAATTTCTTTTCACGGATGTGTCGAGGATAGTCTGCCAAGTATTTATCAAATAGTTTCAGATTTTATAATTTACGAAATTAGGGATATTTTTAAGGTTTTTGTCAAAATTCCAGAATTTTGGCAAATTCAGACAGCTTAAGTTTCAAAACTTCTTTGCACGGAAGTATCGAACATAGTCTGCCAAGTATTTAGCAAACAGTTTCAGCGAATATAATTAACGAAATTCAGGATATTTTCAAGGGTATTGTCAAAATTCCCAAATTTCGACAATTTCAAACAGCTGAAATTTTATAATTTCTTTACATGGTTGTGTCGGGCATAGCCTGCCAAGTATTTAGCAACTCGTTCTAAGTTTTATAATTAGCGAATTTTGGGATATTTTTAAGGTTTTGTCAAAATTCTCAAATTATGAAAATTTCAAACAGCATAAATTCCACAATGTCTTTGCGTTGATGCATTTGGCATAGTCTGTCAAGTATTTAGCAAATAGTTTCTGATTTTATAATTAACGAAATTTGGGATATTTTTGTTAAGATCCTCAAATTTTGACAATTCCAAATAGCGTAAATTTCAAAATGTCTTTGCATAGTTGTGTCGGGCATAGTCGCCAAGTATTTGGTAAATAGTTCTAGATTTTATAATTAAAGAATTTAGGTATATTTTCAAGGTTTTTGTCAGAATTTATCAATTTCGACAATTTCAAGCAGCTGAGATTTCAACATATCTTTGTGTAGATGCATCGAGCACTAATTCCAAAAGAATATGGCGTCGTCCCATTTATACCCTTTTAATAGGGTGTCGTCCCATTTATACCCTTTTCAATAGGGCGTCGTCTCATTTAGACACTTTTATTGCACTGTGTACCTGCGGCGAATTTCTCTGATCCATTTATGGATCAGTTGCCACAATTAAAAGAGCAAAGTTTGCCTGCGGCGAATCTTCTGATCCATATGTGGATCAGGTACCACGAACAAATCCAAGACCAATTGCGGCTATACCCCACCAGATTGTCGGCTAAATGTCTAGCGGCACTTCACTATCCAGTGCACATTTTCGCGCACACGCTCTCAAGTTTACACTGATGCCAACGTGGTGCCACAGTTTTTTCGCCGCGCCTCAGCGCGGCGAGGTGTATATATACGGATGACAATGTCTGTCTGTGTGTGTGTGTGTGTGTGTGTGTGTGTGTGTGTGTGTGTGTGTGTGTCCGTCCGTCCGTGGCACCGAAGTAAAATATGTGGCATATGTGGTCAAGTAGAGTCGAGGTCGCTGAGTACGAATCCGATGTCCGTTTCTGTTGCTAATTTCGCATTTTCGAGATATTTACAATTAAAATATGAAAATGTCAAAAATCGACTTCTTCGTCTGATGAGGTAGCGGCGAAATTTCTTCAGAAATGGAAAGAGCATAGACAGCGGATAATTTGTAACACAAAAGAAATTTTTTGCAAATGTGGAATTTGATAGAAATACGCGACTTTTTGTCGAAATTTCATAAAATGACAAAAAGTGAACGTCATTTATTGCGAATGTGAATGTAGAAATGGAAAGGTCGTGTGCCAGTAAGAATTTGTGATATAGTTCTACAGTTTTAAAAAATGGTAATTTCGAGATATTTACAATTAAAATGCAAATATGTCGAAAATCGACTTCTTCGTCTGATGAGGTAGAGGTGAAATTTCTTCAGAAACGGCAAGGACACAGCCCGCAGATAATTTGTAACACAAAATAAAATTTTTGCAAATGTGGAATTTGGTTAAAATACGCGATTATTTGTCAAAATTTCATAAATCGACAAAAATCGAACGTGATATATTGACAAAAGTGACTGCCGAAATGGAAAGGCCGCGCGTCAAGAAGACTTTATGACACAGTTCAACAGTTTTCAAAAGTTGTAATTTTTGAGATATTCACAATTAAAATACGGAAATGTCGAAACTCGGCTTTCCCGTCCATTGAACTAGCGGCAAAATTTCTTCAGAAATGGCAGGCGCATAGACAACGGATTTGATAATTGTGAACGCAGAAACAGAGAGCTCGCGCGCCAAACGGAATTCCTGGTAGAGAACGGCACAGAAAACATTGGCAAGTTTTTTTGTTCGATGCGGCTTATTCACACTGATATAAACTTCAGATGAACGGCGTCGTATCATGCCGATAACATATAGCGAACGCGGCGATATCACTGAGCTTTAGATCAGCTGTACAGACAAACCGTATCGTGAGAAAAGCTGCACTTGATTTGTGGTACACGTTCTCGAGATACCTTCTCTAGATACGGCTATTGATGTGTACAAAGTTCACTGTAATGTTCACCAACATTTGACAGACACTATGTATAGGTTGAACTTTTTAGACACACAGCTTGTTACTCTAAGCTTGTTACTCTAAGCTTGTTTCGCCGCCCAGGGCGGCGAGTATATATACGGACGCTATTGTCTGTTCGTGTGTGTTTCTGTGGGTGTGTGTGTGTCACAAAACTAGACATGACGGTTAGTGCCACCCGATGGAGTCGAATGCGCTGAGTAACGTGCCGTTGTCCGTTTCTGTTGCTAATTTCGCTATTTCGAGATATTCACAATTAAAATATGAAAATGTCAAAAATGACACTTTTATTTACAAGTCGTATCGAGAAAGTTTTTGCTGAAATGGAAAGGGCATAAGACGCGATGAATTTGTGACATAGTTTCGGATTTTGGAATTCACGAAATTAGGGATATTTTCAATGTTTTTTGTCAAAAATCTCAAATTTCGACAAATTCAAACAGCTTTAATTTCAGAACTTCTTTGCACGGATGTATCGAGCATAGTCTGCCGAGTATTTAGCAAATAGTTTCAGCTAATATAATTAACGAAATTAGGGATATTTTCAAGGTTTTTGTCAAAATTCCCAAATTTCGACAATTTTAAACAGCTTAAATTTCAAAATTTCTTTTCACGGATGTGTCGAGCATAGTCTGCCAAGTATTTATCAAATAGTTTCAGATTTTATAATTATCGAAATTAGGGATATTTTTAAGGGTTTTGTCAAAATTCCCAAATTTCAACAAATTCAAACAGCTTAAATTTCAAAACTTCTTTGCACGGATGTATCGAGCATAGTCTGGCAAGTATTTAGCAAATAGTTTCAGCGAATATAATTAACGAAATTTAGGATATTTTTAAGGATGTTGTTAAAATCCCCAAATTTCGACAATTTCAAACAGCTTAAATTTCAAAATTTCTTTACATAGTTGTGTCGGGCATAGGCTGCCAAGTATTTAGCAACTCGTTCTAGATTTTATAATTAACGAAGTTTGGGATGTTTTCACGGTTTTTGTCAAAATTCCCAAATTACGACAATTTCAAAGAGCTTAAATTTCACAATGTCTTTGCGTTGATGCATTGAGCATAGTCTGTCAAGTATTTAGCAAATAGTTTCTGATTTTATAATTTACGAAATTTGGGATATTTTTTGTTAAAATCCTTATATTTCGACAATTTCAAATAGCTTAAATTTCAAATTGTCTTTGCATGGTTGTATAGGGCATAATCTGCCAAGTATTTAGCAAATAGTTCTAGATTTTAGAATCAAAGAATTTAGGTATATCTTCAAGGTTTTTTGTCAGAATTTCAAAATTTCGACAATTTCAAGCAGCTTATGTTTCAGAATCTCTTAGTGTGGATGCATCGGGCCCTAAGCCCAAAAGGATAGGGCGTCGTCCCATTTAAACCCTTTTCAATAGGGCGTCGTCCCATTTATACCCTTTTCAATAGGGCGTCGTCCCATTTTGACGCTTCTATTGCACTGTGCTCCTGCGGCGAATTTCTCTGATCCATTTATGGATCAGTTGCCACAATTATAAGCGCAAAGTGTGCCTGCGGCGAATCTTCTGATCCATATGTGGATCAGGTACCACGAACAAATCCAAGACCAACTGCGGCGATACCCCACCAGATTGTCGACTAAATGTCTAGCGGCACTTCACTATCCGGCGCACATTATCGCGCACACGCTCTCAAGTTTACACTGATGCCAACGTGGTGCCACAGTTTTTAGACAAAGCTTGTTAGACAAAGCTTGTTGTTATTTATTATTATAATATTAGTTACTGTTTTGTATTTATTTTTTCATCATTATTTATTTGTATTCTATTTTATTTTTGACTTTCATTTTATTTCTCACTTTATTTAGGTTTTCTTTTTTCATTTATTTCTCTTTAAGCTACAAACTGTTTGTCAAGTTGCAACGTGTTAACGTCGCAGCAAAGTGGTAGTCCGTGAATTGTAGGTATCCACCAAATCCTGAGAAATGTGAGTGAGGAGGGGTATAAACGTCCGCCCATCCGTTTTAGTGGCTGGTGGTTCTCGCGCGATTGCGGCAACACCAATTTGAACGGCGTGTACTACAAGCCTTGCAATTACTCCAACGGTCGGCAAATGTTTCACGACGGAATCCACTGGGCAGGATTGGGACCAGGCAGCTTCAAGTCGCTGTCAAAAGTGGAAATGTGGCTGAGGCCGCGAGGCAAGAAACGCGACTCGTGCTACAGAATGGAGGTCGGCGGAAGCAGCGCTGGCAACCGACCGGTTCTAAATAAACTTGAGGGAAAGGCATGGAAGTTGGGATTCAAAGCCTCTTGCCCGGACGAGAAAATGTTCGTTCGCGATAGCAACGATTTCGAAAACGGAGTCTCCTCAAGAGGGTGGGCGGAAGTCCTATGTCGCAAAGGCTTGTGGTACACTTCCAAGGTCAATGGAGGGGATATTGCAGGACTGCGAGTGTATGGGCCGCTCGTTTGTGACGGTTAGTTGCCCCCTTACACTCTACTGTTAGTAGGTATAATAGGAAGTGTATGTGCTCTATACTGTATTTATTATACTGTACTATAGTGTTACTATAGTATCCCTTCTCGAGGGAGTTTTAAAGAATAAACACCCGGTGGTTCATCGGAAGAGTTACGGTATCAGGCGTTTCGAACTTCCTCCCCCAAAACCTTGGGGACGATAGCTGGACATTGAGACTGACGAATTTTCCGTTAGGGAAATGGCATTTCAAGTTGCTATACCAGACGTTCCAGCACATAAAACAGACTGTTTCGCTACTCTAGTGAGTGTGGTAGGTAAGGCAAGATGTTCAAAACAACTTGTATGTAGATACAGTCATAGATAGAAGAAACAGGCCGTTCTGTCCGCGAAATGACCCTGTCATTTGGTGGACATACGTAATTATCGAAGATTGCAGTCGAGTGCAAAATAGAGCTTGCAGACGCAAACCAGTTCAATCTCCGAGCTCCCCACACACTCACTAGGTATAAGGTATACACACATGGAAAGCGAACTCACAATCAACACAATACACAGCACGCGTTCGTGCATTCCAGAGAGCAAGCGCAAGCGCAGGCCATCAAAAGAATCGCCTGACGAAGCCATGCCTACTCCCGAAAAGACCCCGTGGTGGTGCTTTATCGACTGCTTGCTGCATTGCGACACATCGGCCCCAAACTGTTCGTATATTTGTACGTCTTAATCAATATAAAGCCGAAATGGTGAAGTGCAACAATGGCCGACTAGAGAACGTCTTGACAGCGACAATAGAGTGAATGAGGAACTGGGTGAACGGCGAATCAACCAGCTTTGTATTTTGCAATCGGCACCAAATATGTACCTAAACAACAGCAAACTAGATGGCTGACACACACACGGCCCCAGAGTATTGACAGCCACCGTCATCGTCGATCGCCTGAAGATGCAATTCTTGCGTTATTGTTGTGAGTTGAGGAGAGTACGCTAGGGTTTCGATTTCGAATGGGCCGACAAATTGGAAGAACTAAGTCGTCTTTGCATCGTGAGTTTTGCAGCCGTTGGCTTGCTGCAGGCGGTATTGGCTTCGCTTCATCGATGTTCAGTTTGCGTGCATTCTAGACTACCTATACAGAGTTTCAAGAGTGCTAGGAACATGTACAGCAGACCGAGCAGCCAAAAACTTGCAACACGACAGAGTTTGTGTGAGCACTGGGGTACAGTAAATACAGTTCGGCATCAAAACCCGTAAACAGTACTGTAAGCATGCTGGATTGCGGTTAGCAAGCCTTCTTAGCGAGTTCATAATCAGTTCATCTCTTTCTCAGTTGCTGGTGTCGACCCAACGGTAGGCGCACTCGAGTGCCACGAAGGTGGCGCAGCCTCGAACCACACCCTGAGTGAGAGGTACGAGATGTTTGGTGCTCTGTGTAACGAACAATGTCAGAGACCTCATTCATTCAGTGCTCTTATGTCCAGCGTCAGTAAGCACAGTGAAAGCGACGGCTGACGGATCGCTGGCGCGACATGTCTCTTCTACAGAGATGGGTTGGAATCAGGGTGACCAATAGAAACTTAAACTAGTTTCAGTTTCAGTTTCCGTTACAATCAGTTAACTAAAACTGAAAGTGAATCGAAACTGGCACGGACTCCATAACTGAAACTGAAACTGAAACTCTTATTTGAATGCCAAATTTGACCAAATTTCAGCAGATTTTCATAAAATTCTTGCCAACATTTTCAACAAGTGTAGATGTTTTGTTCATAGTTAGGTCCAAATATGCAAAGATGCTATCCCAAGTATAGAAATCACTTCTTTGCCCACTAAATATCATCCCCCAGGAATGATCTTGAGTAATTCGTTGTCTCATTTCGAACCTTCAACAACTGAAACTCAGTTTCAGTTACTGAAATTGAAACTCGAGAGGTGGCATACCTGAAACTGAAACTGAAACTGAAACTCAGCCAGCACCATAATTTTAACTGAAACTGAAGCTGAAACTAAAATGAGTTTCTATTGGTCACCCTGCTTGGAATTCGGACAGTTCATTAATGCACAGAATGCAACTTCGGCCGATTTTGAAGTCTCCTTGTCTTCACACATGTGAAATACGTTTGAGAGGCTGTTCATCCCGTCTGCACACCTGGTTGCAGTCCTTCAGGTGGGTCTCCTTGCCAGTGCAGCTGACGTAAAGTCCCGCAGTCTGAGTCGACTTGCTACTGCCAACATCGCTGCTGCTGCCGCTTGTGTCAGTTATGTGGTATTCCTCCACAGTCACGGGACTCCTCTTGTAGCCGAGAGAGGCGCAGGCGACGCCGCCCTCGTTGAGCTGCCACCTGCCGTATTTGAATAGTTATAGGTATTTAAAATCGCACTTTTTGTGGCAAAATTATTGTTTGAAAGTTGAAGTCGGCACCTGTCGTGAAAGCAGACGGGCAGCCATCGGGTGGTGCCGTTCGAGCAGTGGCTCATCTCCAGGCGGCCCTCGCGAACCACGCTGACTGATGACGACGTCACAAGGCGCGCTGAAGGAGACAAGCAGTGTGTGCGAAGCAAATGTGATGAATTGCACAGTTGTTAATGGAGCAGCGGACTGTAGAATCTTACAAAACCATGGTGAATACTTGGGAATGCGGATGGTGGTGGTGGGTTGGAGGGGTGGGGGGGCAAACCTTCATTCGGCTGTGCCACGTAGCTCTTGATCCAGTGGGAAAGGTATCCCACACTGGCGTAGACTCCAGGGTAGCCCTTGAGACCGCAGCCTTTGCCCCAACTGACCACGCCGGCTAGATAGCGTCCGTGGCCGTCGTCGCAGGCCAGAGGGCCGCCGCTATCGCCCTAAAGTGGCAACAATTGGTGTAAATAGGATAGAACTCTCTTGATGAAAGCCGTGCTGTAAGCTTACGCCATTGATTGCGTGTAACATGTAATCCAGTCTGTTTTACAGCTCGCGAAGCAAGAACTATCTGTTGCGAAGACTTGAGTAGTCTAACTTAGCAAGCATTCCACAGCAGGTTAACTACAGGCAAGCTACCGCGACAAGCTTAGTCTACGGTGTGTCAAGGCAATGCCAACGAACACTCCTTCCCACCAACCTGACACGAGTCCTTTCCCTCCTTGCCGGCGCACAGCATGCTGTCGTCGACGTTGTATGAGTTGAACTGCGTGTACTGCTTCTTGCAGACTCCGTACTTGACCACGGGCAGCACAACCTCTAGTAGCTCTTGAGTGGTCACTCCATCTTCGTTGGTGCCCCAACCGGTGGCCACGCAGCGCGAGAACACTGGGCGGGGATCTTTTCTGCGCCCGTTGTAGCGCAGAGGCATCGCGCCGTTTGCCGAAACTGAGTTGAAAATGCAGTTTGAATTGAGCCACGTTTATTGGAAAACAAGCATCAAGTGTTACAGAGTGGGAGAGGAATTTTTGTGGGGTGGCTCCCCCCCCCCCCCCCCTCCCCCCCCACGGCCCCACCAACGCACCCCAGCCCCACCACCAACTAACTGCCCTCTTACCTACCCTTCCCACCACAATGAAACTGCTTTGATATGCAAAATTCTTGTACATTTCAAAATTTCAGTGTAATCAATCTTTAAACTCTCCTACACTATTTGCAGCAGAAGTCACTTAACTTTCATCTTCCATGCCTTCTAAGATTTGTCAATGCCCAAGCGATCAAGCTATACTATCAGACCTGTTTCCTCAAGTTCCAGCACAGCAACGTCGTTGCTGAGCCTGTTCGGTGTCCCGTACTGTGGATGGACGTGCACCCGTTTGACCCCGACCACTTGACCCCCGCTCGATCTGTCTAGACTGCCGGCGCGCACAGACAGACTGTTTCCACCACTCCTAAATTTGCTTTGCTGTCACAGAGAGTTGAGTAGCACTTCAGTCACGAGTTGGATTAACACCGAAAGCGTCTTTGCACGTAACTTGAAATATGAGTAGACTTAGAGTGGATGTATGTAGCTTAAGCCTAACTTACCAAACTCTATTGTATTCGTTTCACGAATCACATCCCGGGCGATCCCAAAGTGGCCTTTCAAAGTTACAGGTGGGGTTGAAGCAAGCACTAGTACAGTTACATACCTACTCTCATTCTGACCGAAAGACCACAACTTTTGTGAATCGAGGTGGAAGAAACCAGCGCTCGCTTCGTTTATGAAAATCGCAAATTTTGCGCTGACCTCTCGACGCAGTGTGCCGCGGTGAGGGCGAAGTCGCCACCGCCAATGAGGGTGGCACCGCAGATCCAACGACTTTTGTAGAGAAGCGCCATGGTCCAGGCAAACGACTCTTCTGCAGGACTGCCGCCCACTATGTTGGGGTCTCTTGTCAACTTGGTTTCGTTGCCCGATTTCGAAGCTTGAGATCCACAAAAGACGAAGAATGCAGCTACGGCGCGGGATCTCAAACACGCAAGCATTCCATGCTCCATTGATTTGTGCACAAATCTATGACAAAGAAGAGAGATCCGTCAAATCATCTCACCGAACAGGCCCAAACATGCTGTTTGTCAGGATAGGCTTGGTTAAATAGGTACAGTATCATGGTTGGCGCGGCAGCGCCAAACCATAATATGTTCCATCCAGGCCGCGCGCGCCTTTTCCCATCGTCACGATGTTTGTTTCTCGGGCCGTACTAAACGGAAGTGGACGAAATTTGGCACACTAAAGGACTTTATCATAAATAGATTAAATTCCAAATTTGGTGATAATCGGTTCACTGTAGCGAAAGTTACAGGCGCAAAAAGGATCGCGTCACGTTTCTTGTCCCACGGGCGGGGGGTGAATTCTTCTCCGTCTTCTCCTTCTTCTCCTTCTTCTTCTCCAGATCACGCTCTAACGTCCATCAATCAGGATCTCGTCCAGTCGCCTTCCATTCTTCCCACCGATGGTTGCGCGCATATAACACCAACCCCCGAAGTGCCCCCCTTGTTCCCCCCCCCTTTCCCACCTCCGCTTGTTCAGGAGGCCCTGCATAGGTGTCCCAAAATTGTCCTGTTCGTTTTGTGTGTGCCTCAAAGTGCCCCCGCTCGTTCAGGAGGTCCTGCATAGGTGTTGTCCTGTTCGTTTTGTGCGTGCGCCCCCGCCCGTTCAGGAGGCCCTGCATAGATGTCCCAAAATTGTCCTGTTCGTTTTGTGCGTGCCTCAAAGTGCCCCCGCTCGTTCAGGAGGCCCTGCATAGGTGTCCCGAAATTGTCCTGTTCGTTTTGTGCGTGCCTCAAAGTGCCACCGCTCGTTCAGGAGACCCTGCATAGATGTCCCAAAATTATCCTGTTCGTTTTGTGCGTGCCTCAAAGTGCCCCCGCTCGTTCAGGAGGCCCTGCATAGGTGTCCCAAAATTGTCCTGTTCGTTTCGTGCGTGCCTCAAAGTGCTCCCGCTCGTTCAGGAGGCCCTGCATAGGTGTCCCAAAATTGTCCTGTTCGTTTTGTGCGTGCCCCAAAGTGCCCCCGCTCGTTCAGGAGGCCCTGCATAGGTGTCCCAAAATTGTCCTGTTCGTTTTGTGCGTGCCTCAAAGTGCCCCCGCTTGTTCAGGAGGCCCTGCATAGGTGTCCCAAAATTGTCCTGTTCGTTTTGTGCGTGCCTCAAAGTGCCCCCGCCCGTTCAGGAGGCCCTGCATAGACGTCCCAAAATTGTCCTGTTCGTTTTGTGCGTACCTCAAAGTGCCCTCGCACGTTCAGGAGGCCCTGCATAGGTGTCCCGAAATTGTCCTGTTCGTTTTGTGCGTGCCTCAAAGTGCCCCCGCTCGTTCAGGAGACCCTGCATAGATGTCCCAAAATTGTCCTGTTCGCTTTGTGCGTGCCTCAAAGTGCCCCCGCTCGTTCAGGAGGCCCTGCATAGGTGTCCCAAAATTGTCCTGTTCGTTTTGTGCGTGCCTCAAAGTGCCCCCGCTCGTTCAGGAGGCCCTGCATAGGTGTACCAAAATTGTCCTGTTCGTTTTGTGCGTGCCTCAAAGTGCCCCCGCTCGTTCAGGAGGCCCTGCATAGGTGTCCCAAAATTGTCCTGTTCGTTTTGTGCGTGCCTCAAAGTGCTCCCGCTCGTTCAGGAGGCCCTGCATAGGTGTCCCAAAATTGTCCTGTTCGTTTTGTGCGTGCCCCAAAGTGCCCCCGCTCGTTCAGGAGGCCCTGCATAGGTGTCCCAAAATTGTCCTGTTCGTTTTGTGCGTGCCTCAAAGTGCCCCCGCTCGTTCAGGAGGCCCTGCATAGGTGTCCCAAAATTGTCCTGTTCGTTTTGTGCGTGCCTCAAAGTGTCCCCGCTCGTTCAGGAGGCCCTGCATAGGTGTACCAAAATTGTCCTGTTCGTTTTGTGCGTGCCTCAAAGTGCCCCCGCTCGTTCAGGAGGCCCTGCATAGGTGTCCCAAAATTGTCCTGTTCGTTTTGTGCGTGCCTCAAAGTGCCCCCGCTCGTTCAGGAGGCCCTGCATAGGTGCCCCAAAATTGTCCTGTTCGTTTTGTGCGTGCCTCAAAGTGCCCCCGCTCGTTCAGGAGGCCCTGCATAGGTGTCCCAAAATTGTCCTGTTCGCTTTGTGCGTGCTTCGAAGCAACGTGCCCTACTATACTATAATGAATTGTAGTATAATAGTATAGTATAGTATAGTATAGCATACTATACTATACTATAATTCAGACCGCAATTGTAGTATTATACTATACTATACTACAATTCGGCCTATACTACAATTAATTGTAGTATATACTACAATTAATTGTAGTATAGAGGAAAGCAGCAAATTCTCCAAAAATTTTGGACTTCGTTTTCATATATCGCCAGTTTGATGTCTAGAGGCTTCTAATCGACTCATCCCATGTCGCGAATGATGATAATACAGCTTAACTATGTTTCCTAACGAATATATTTGTTCAAGATTTACTACGATTTGCCCATATGCTGGCAATTATTTGTACCTCTATACTACAATTAGAATTGTAGTACTATACTACAATGCATTTCCAGGATGCCATACTATACTATACTATACTACAATAAGAATCTATAGGGTTCTACTATACTATACTATACTACAATTCATTTTGAATTGTAGTAGGACACGTTGCTTCGAAGTGCCCCCGCTCGTTCAGGAGGCCCTGCATAGGTGTCCCAAAATTGTCCTGTTCGTTTTGTGCGTGCCTCAAAGTGCCCCCGCTCGTTCAGGAGGCCCAGCATAGGTATCCCAAAATTGTCCAGTTCGTTTTGTGCGTGCCTCAAAGTGCCCCCGCTCGTTCAGGAGGTCCTCCATGCGTGTTACCACATTGCCCTGCTCGTCCCGTACGTTACCAAAATATGTCAAACTCGTACGAGAGCCTTTACAGTCGTGTCTCAAGGTGGCCTACATCGGTAACGTGGGTTGATTGGCTCCGCCAATCAAAAAGTAAGAGTATTTCATGTAAAATGCCTAAAGGCAGAAAGGGGAATATGTTCCAAGTATGAAGCATATAAAAGTAAGAGTATTAAACGATATTCCTATGGTGTAGCATATCCCCTTGGGGACCAGACTGCCGGATTCCGGCACTTGCGAAATAGACTGCGAACCAGTCTTTTTCGCCGAATTTAACATCAATGCCAGCATTGTTGCTAGTGCCGCCATTGTTGTCGGCCTCGGTTGTTGCAGTACCACCAGTTGTCACCACAATTCAAAAATGCCGGCATTGTTGGACGAAAATACGTGGTGTTCTCCTGCACCATTGATACCCTGGCATTGTTATTTTTCGCTCCGCCAATCTTTGGAGTGGGGATGGGCCTGCCCATCTATTCATGTATTTTTTGCACGCCTATCTATGCATTCTTTGTATGTATGTAAGAAGAAAATCTATTTTCTTTTTGCTTGGGTTGGCTTTTATCTAGCCCGATGTGATGCCCTGCCCAATTTTTCGTTTACTTTGCACAATATGTAACAAATAAGGGTGAGTGTAGGTGTTTCTCGCCATTCTTTTGCTGGTTTCTCTTAGTGCTCGACAAATGCTGATATTTGTGTCGAACCATGCCAGCATTGGTTGCGCCTATATGTGCCATGCCAGCATTAGTCTTCACCCGGAAAAAATTCCGGCCGGAAAAAATTCCCGGTCCCCAAGGGGATATGCGGCGCTTTGCGCCGCCCACCAATTTGTTAAAGAAAGAATAGTACCAGTATTGATTGAAAGAAAGCACTCATCCACACAAACTGCGCAAAGGTCACAACGACACGCGGTAACATATTCGGCACATCCTAGCGTGTCGTTGTGACCTTTGCGCAGTTTGTGTGGATGATTTTAGTCGAAAATGCTTTCTTTCAATCAATACTGGTACTATTCTTTCTTTAACAAATTGGTGGGCGGCGCAAAGCGCCGCATATGCTACACCATAGGAATATCGTTTAATACTCTTACTTTTATATGCTTCATACTTGGAACATATTCCCCTTTCTGCCTTTAGGCATTTTACATGAAATGTATATATGTATGTAGGCTGCAGCACACGCAGTGGAATCCTATACAACGGCAAACAGAATGGTGCCCAGAGAATGGCTACTATGTACCACGGCCATCCGTTTAAGTAGACGGGAAGCGGGCTCATTAACAAGGATAGCAGTTGTGTTACTCGAGTTCTAGTCGGCGGAAATCTTTCGCGAAGTGGAACTGCAGCCGGAATTGTTCCTTTAAAACAGCAAATAGGCGGAAATCGCCGATGTGTCATCGCTTTTAGCCTCGACAGAGAACTGGTCCCCCACCCCCCTCCCAGTCCCGCCTCATAAATCGAACTTCGCCAAGGTTTGCGGTTGGTTCGAATACATTTGCAGCTTCCGCTTGCATGAAGATCAGTTCTGCGTTGCTGTTTTGAGCAAGCGAACAATTCATCGACGTATAGCAACGATTTGTGAGGTATTTGGCCAAACTCGTAATGGCAGAACTGAGACCCGTCCGTCAGACATAACGTTACTAGACAGCGCACACTGTCGTTCGCTCCTCATCAGCGAAGCACGTCGCTTCACTGCTCGTTCAAGGGCTTGTTTCTGCGACGCTCGTTGCTAAGGCGAAGCGAAGCAGCTTGTTTCAATGCCTTGCCATATGCCGAATCCGGCAGGCGGCGCTGCAGTTAGTGTTATTGTCGCACTGTGCCCGCGTCGCGTATGTTTCAAGAGCGAAAATGTAGTATAAAAGAAAGAAGCATAGCAAAATCCGTACACCATCCGCAGTCGTCGGTCCAATGCTTGGCCTCGGTATGAAAGGGTACTTCGGCCGTTCGCGGTACGGAATCTGGGTAGTGAGAGTACCCAGTGACAACTTGACCCCGAGTGATGATCTCCGAATTGGGCCGCCGTTGTGTCGAGCGTTATTTGTGAAAGGGCTTTTACAGTGCTACAATGTACATCAATTTCCTGCAGTGGAGCGCGTGAAACAGATATCGTCATGTTGGGAAAAGATGAAAATATGTGCGCATAGCGTAAAGAATGATTTCCCAATCACTCTTCGAGTCGACCATAAGCGAGGAGCAGCGACCATCTCACACACAAGAAACACCGCCGGCGCATACGTGTAACCGGGGGGGGGGGGGGGAATGGGGGGCGGGGGGGGGTAAGCCCCCCCCCCTAGCCGAAGGTGTTCCCCCCATCACCCCCCAGGTACCCCCCCCTCCCGCCTTCCCCAAAAGACCCCCCCCCCATAGAATTTCAAAAATTTTCGCCTGCGGCGCTTAAAATGGCAAAAATTTCGCCTGCGGCGCTTGAAAATAGCAAAATTTTCGCCTGCGGCGCTATATTTTGGACGTTTTTGACCAAAATTAAGCGAATTTTGGCCACTTTTTGGCCTAGTTACCTTTCGCAAAATCTTCTCATTTTTTGGTACTTTTTTGGCAAAATTTTTAGGTCATTTGACCCCCCTCCAGGGGCCTCACCCCCCCCCCCCCCCTGAGGGGTCCTGTACCCCCCCCCCCCCCCCCTGGCCGGGTGGCGCTTACACGTATGCGCCGGCGCACGGAAGCGAATGGAGTTATCACGGCCCGTCATCACCACAATACCCCGAATCAGACGATGGGAGCGCACGATATATTCACGTAGATGCGCACAATCTGCAGTGTCGGCTTCGCGTCCGGCCACACCGAGCTCTGCAGTCTCAGGGAGCCCTGCGAGTGTGAGGGAACCACGGAAGCTTTCTTGACGCGCAGGTATAGCAGCCGGTTGCCACCCCCGACGAACTCCGAGTAGCCGATGACGCAGCGATGGGAACGACGCCAAGGTCGATGTCGCCGACGGACGAAGACTCACAATTAGGCGCCAGATGGGGCAGCCAGTGCAGTAGAGTGGAGGTGGTGAATTCTCCACAAGGTCAGCTGTGTCCACAAGGTCCACAAGGTTGTGCGCAACTTCCTTGTCGTTTACGCTGCAACACACGCTTGCAACTGCGTTTCAAGCCGCCCCGTGGTTCGACAAGCTGCCACAGCTCATCGAAGGCGTTTCAGAGGAGAATCGGCCGACGGCA
>JASAMZ010013813.1:0-32356 GCA_030248115.1 Linhomoeus sp. GSCO2_2 | reverse complement strand
TATGTACCTGTGCCGTACGCGCCGCACTATTTACCTGCCGGGTACATGACTTACTCAGCGTCAAGAGCTACATGTACCTCTACAGCAACCGAAAGGTTTGAAGAGTACGTATTGGGCAAATGTCCGGCAACGGGTGTCTTTGATGGCCGATACAACAGCTCTCTTACAGCTCTCTTCTTTTTTTCCCCGATTCAATCCAATGCGACCGGCCGTTGCCGGTTCTGGTGACCGTTGTCCATCTCTACTCTACAGACTGAAAGAAACGACGAAGCAACTAGATGGGTTAACTTCCCATGGACTCTCAGAGTCTAATTAGGCCAGGCCAGTGAGTTGGTCGTGTAAGCAAAACAATTCGAAAGCCAACCCGATCGAATGAAGCTCTGAAGCTAATTTGAAAGAAGTCGAAGAATATGGCGGCGGCGAAAGAGGAGCGGCCGTTATGCTGCTATACGGTGTCCGTGCGAACGAGCAGTACGCCGGCGGCGGGCACAAACGCACGCGTCTCGGTCGAGCTGCGGTCGGCCGGCGGCGAGAAGGCGACTCTGGCGCTGCGCGAGTCGATCAACCACGGGCGGCCGTTCGAGAGCGGCCGGACCGACGTCTTCTTCTTCCCAGGCAGGCCCTGGCTGGGCGAGCTGCAGCAGCTGCGCGTCTGGCACGACAACTGCGCGCCCAGCGCCGGCTGGCACCTGGACTGCGTCGAAGTGCACGACAGCAACACCGACATCGTCGCCTTCTTCCCATGTGATCGCTGGTTGGCCAGCGACGAGGACGACGGCCAGACCGAGCGCCTGCTGCACTGCACGAAGCGGCGAGTCAAGCAGCCCCGATTCATGCGCCAGTGATAGAGAAACAACGCCCGAGAAGGGCACAAGAAGCCTGAATGAAGCAGCGAAAGAGCTTGATGACGTCGATCGATGTGCAAGCGGTTCTTTTCGTTGCTCAAAAACCTTTCATAGCGCTCGGAACAAACCTCTTGTTAACGCCTAGAACGGCGGTCTTCGGTTATGATATTCCATGAACTGCTAGTTCCGCAGAGTTACCCAATCCACTGTAAAGCAACGTTAGCCTGAGAAACAGTTCTGTGGAAGCGAAACAAGGATTGTACATATAATATGTAGGTACGTACGTCGGTGACCAAGTGTCAACGGTCATGAAGGGAGGAAGCCAAATGGCGCCTGTGCTTGCAGCGATTCATTTGCACGTACTTCACCATCGACAATAATGAATTTCCAATTTGTTGGCAGTCATGTCACAGATATATACCGACACGACACAGTAGATAAAACGACAGCGCAGCAAAGGTAAAACTGAACCGAAAGGGCAACGAGTGGCAGTATTATACGCAAAAGAACGGAACGGATTCTCGTTTTATGGCGGAAATCCATGTTCTTCGCGACGCCGAGGCTGCGCAACTCAGAACCAAACACTCACACCACAGGCAGAGAAACACAAGAACGTCGGCGAGACACGGTAGCGGAAAGCGAAGGAAATGTATAGGACTGGAATCTCTGCTCTCCTTTTCCCTATCTTAGAAGATGGGCTGGCTGAAACCTCCGGGAGGAACGCGCTTCTTGTTCGCCGTCGATAGACCTTCGCCGTTCGTCAGCCCGTTCTTCTCCACTGAAGCCGCCCCTGGCTGCTGCTGCGACGCCGAGCAGTGATCGTTGGTGTGGTGGTTGCCGTTCAGATAGACGATGTCACCAGTAATCGGGTTGCGGTCTGCAAGAGCAATCGACTTCGTTGCTCAAAAGAATGTTCAATTCTTCACCATGCCGAAAACTAGTCGTGGGCGTGGCCCATGTTTGTAGTACCGAAAGGGCGCTTGGGCGTGCGCGAAGGTGTACGCTTTCCCGGGTCGCCATCGCCGTCGTCCTCAAAGATCTTCGAGCGGAAAGTGTTGGAGACGGCCTTTTGCGCCGATTTCGTCGAAGTGTCTTCTCTGCCGAAGAGTCGCGCTTGCGTGTTAGGCGTCTGCTTCGGAGTCTGAAATACGTTTCGCAGTGTGTGTACGCCGATCGATGAATGCCAAGCGAACCAAGTAAGAGGACGATACTCCAGAACTGTAGCTTACATCACTGCACATGTACCAACTAGTCAAATTTCAGGAACAGCACGACTGAGTATGTAACTCTGCGCAGACTACAGAAACCCACCGCGCGCGCGAGGCTGGCGCCGTTGTCGCCGGCGAAGATGTCGCTCTTCTGATAGTCCTTCACCTTGCGAGGAGTGGGGTCCATACCGTCGCCGCCGGCCTTGGTTCCAAAGATGTCGGAGGAGTCGCCGCCCGGGGGCTTCGTCACTCTGTGGAACAAGAGTTTGTGTGTTCCACAACCGAGTGGGTGTACATCCCAAAAGCACCAGCGGTCCAGAAACAGCCGCACGCAAAGGAGTGATACGGTTTTCCGCCCCACGCCACGCTCAAACGGAAGGAAATGGGAATGTATGCGACCGTCGACCGACGTCCACCAATTGTGATCACACAGGCCGCAGACCTGGCGCAATTGAAACAATGGGAAGCGGTCCAAGGGGCAAACAGATACAGAAGGCACCGCCGACCATCCGCAGCAGCAACCGATGCGCACAATGGCACGAGAACGAGCAGCGAGCTGCCAAACAATAAACTGCCGCCTTTTCATTGCCTCATTGCTCATCCTCGTCCGTTGCCGCGACGGGCCCTCTGGATTTAGCAACGTGGAGCATAAATTGGCCATGCTGCGATCGAATTACGGCTCGGCAAGCTAATACAAACTGAAGCAAAGCGCGCAAGCCGCAAACCCCGTCCATTCGTTAGTCTTTTCCCACCTGGTTTCACGGAAGAAGCGACTTGGTTCCACGTTCATGACGGCGATCGTCTTCTGAGCACAGCGGTGCGGCTAACGACTGCAGTGAGGATGACTGACGACACCAAAATCTTGACGCCCGACCTACCACATCTGGGTCTCCAGAGAGCGACAAACGACCTAGCGAAGGATCACTGCCACCTGCAAAAGCAGCAGCCGAGTGGAAGGAAGGCGAGAAGATCCGCGACTTCCAAGGACGATTCTTCAGCTCTTCCTTTAGACTCCACGCTGGACGGCGACGGCGGCGCCATTTTTGATTGCGCGCGATAGGCGAGGATGCGCGACGAGGCGCCAAAGGTCGGACAGAACGACCTCTTCGCCCGAAAGCATGTAACACGACTAAACAAGCGCGGATGCTGACGTCCAGATGTCGACACCGCGACAAGTGGTACGGACAATCGAGTCTCAAGACTCTGGCCGAATCAGCTTCACCTAGATGTCGCAAGAACAAGAAGCAACGAGCAACGACACGGCCTCGGCCGTTTCAAGACAGACACTCGCTAGTTCGATTGGTTCGACAGGCAGCGAAATAGGTAGGCAAGACGAGCAATAAACACGCGACGAAGAGACACAAGATTGGAACAAAGTAATTCAAATACCTCAAGCCGCGAGACGGTGTCGAAGTCTGCTGCTGTCGGCCGGACATCTTCAGTTCCTACTTCGTCGTCAATGAAACGGTACGGTGAGCTTGCGAACCGGTGCTATTACGGGGGGCACTCGATTATTCTAACAACCAAGCACGCAATTGATTCAATTCGAAATCAGCCAGCACTTCACAGATTGGCTGCAGTGAAAGACCTCAGTACACGCTGGATTTTGAAATTTCAAATTATTCGCTCTACCGTACTCACAATTTTAAAGGCGTCTGTTATAAGGCGCTGGTAATTGAACTACTGTATTATATGTACAAGAACAGGGAACAGCAACAATTCACGTTTGTCGGTTTGACAGATTATTATAATATCGGGCAGAGGAACACACGACGCTGGGAGACTGCCCTGTGACATTGTCTGCTGCAGTCTTTGTCTCTCCCAGTAATTAGACAATTGAAGCACTGTGTAAGCTGATGATCATCCATGTTGCGTGTGTATACCACTTGGCAAGACGTCTATTGCTGACATTGCAGTATCCTTAGGATATTACCATTGCTTTGTATGATTTATGCGTATTTTGAATGGAGAAGGACGAAAGGGACGAGTGCAATGGCCGAACGCCGGAGTTGTATAGTGGCAGGAGTTTGTTTCGGATTGTTGATAGATGGCTTGAGGAGGGGGAGGAGTTTATCAGTCGCCTAATGAGAATTGGCTAGCGCAATGCTCTCTAATTATGGGCTAATGGCGGCTGCCGATTTGAGAATTCAATACAAGGTTGAAATCAGAGTTGTTGTTGGCTTGTGGATGCCCGCGCCGAATGCTGGCCAACCCATCCGCTAGCGCGTTTGTTTGCATAGCAGCCGGTTTTGCGTGGCGTGTGGAGATAAGCAAGTGGCGCGTTGTTGGGTCGTCGTCCTCTCATTCTCATTTTATTGTCAGCGAGGCGGCTGAATTTTGTACGCATTCTTTTGGTTGCTATTCCACGAACGTCGCGGCGAGATGCTGTCGTCGCTGTTTTCAGCCGAGCCCAATGACGGCATGGGCGACCGCCTGATCGAGGAGCTTCTTGGCGATGAAGAAGAAGAAGATCAAGAAGCGGCGTCGCCGTCGTCGTCTTCTCAGACGCAGCGAAAGGCGGAGCTGTCCATCGAGGGCATGGTGTGCCAGTCGTGCGTCCAGAACATCGAAGGCAACGTGGGAGCAAAGGACGGCGTCAGAAGCGTTCGTGTGTCGCTTGCGGAAAGCAAGGGCTGGGTGGTGTTCGATACCGCCCAGTGGACTGGAGCTGCCCTTGCAGAACTGGTGGACGACATGGGATTCGAAGTGCAGCTGCTTTCGGAAGAAGGTATGGACGCACACTTACACATGCGTTGGTTCGGTTGCCGATCTGCTGTACCACCAGCATTGCATTATCGCCTTGTGTTTCTTTCAGAGGTGGCCCCGGACGACGCAGATCTGGGTTCTCCACCGCCTTGTTCCAATGACAAAGGTGGAGGCGCGACGTTTGACGTCCCGGCTAAGAGATGCGACAATCTGATTCAACTGGGCGAGCGGTCCAGCACGACCACAACCACCGACTACGATACCGACCGCACTGGCGCCTTGAAGAGAAGGCCAGCCGTGCCGCCTGCCGCTTTGGCGGCGACGACTGAACCAACTGCGCACTCAGGAGCGCGAGACGGCGATTCCGCCGCCCTCTCCTCCAACTGGGACCGTTGCTTCGTCAAGGTCGGCGGCATGACCTGCTCCTCGTGCGTGGCGAACATCGAGCGCAACCTGGCCAAAGAGGACGGCGTCAAGTCGGTTCTCGTCAGCCTGATGGCCGGCAAGGCCGAGGTCGCCTTCGACGGCGCCGTCGTCCTGCCCCAGCAGATCGCCAATCGAATCGCCGACCTTGGCTACGAGGCCAGCCTGATGGAGACGGACGGACTGGAGAAGGGCAAACTGGAAGTACTGGTACGTCCTATAATCGGTGGAGAAAGTCGTTGCAGGGAGCTGCTTGTGCTAGCTCTCGTCAGAGTAGCTGTCTCCAGTATTGACGCCAAAGTACGGACGTCAGTCAGTCTGATTTGGCATTGAACATTGTTGTCATTGTCTAACATTGCTATAGTAACATGCCTACGTGACGCAATGGTTACATCTTCGCAGGTCACTGGCATGACGTGTTCTTCCTGCGTCCACCGCATCGAAAGCCACTTGCGGAGCCGAAAGGGCGTCGAGACGGCGACTGTCTCCCTCGCCACCAACACTGCGATGATCAAGTTCGATCCCGCGGAGGTCGGCGCGCGCGACCTTCTGGAAATGATCGAAGTGAGAACTCGGCCACTTCTTTCGCTATTTTGTTTGCCGAGTTGCTTTCAATGAATAATCGGTGGTGTCTTAGGAGCTCGGCTTCGGCGCTACTCGCGCTTCGAAGGACAACAGGCTGGCCGGACTAGACTACAGCGAGGATATTCGCAAGTGAGCTATAGTCTGTTCAAGAAAGGCAGAGACTGAAGGTTATTTGAGTCTGCAGACTTAGTGCTTCGGGAAACCCAAATGATTTATGCATCGTTGGATACCCCTGTCGGAGTGTGTTGGCGCGGTGCGTGTTTTGCCATGATCACGCAACACGCACTGGTTTGGGGCGCACATGAAAAATTCGAGGTTTTGTACAGGGTGGGCGATTTTGATAATTTTTACACCAATTATACCGCAAGGTGTCCTGATATCACATCTCAAATTTCAGCAAAATCGGTTCGCCACAACGTTAGTTATGGCCTGCCGCGTACACCCTACTTTGGCCCAAAATGGCCAAAATCGCCGAAATCGGCCAAAGAGGGTGCACTTTTTTAATAACTCAAGAAAGAAACGGCCAAATTTCTTCAAACTTTCTGTGTGTTAACTAGAATCAATTGTCTACACAATGGAACAAACCCCATCTTATTCGGTTGCGGCACGCTCGATTGCGACTCAATCAAAGAGACCCTACTTTTGGCCGAAACGACGCTTTTCGGCCAGCTGGACGGCGTCGATGCGCAATCGAGCTGAAAAGCGTCGTTTCGGCCAAAAGTAGGGTCTCTTTGATTGAGTCGCATTCGAGCGTGCCACAACCGAATAAGATGGGGTTTGTTCCATTGTGTAGACAATTGATTCTAGTTAGCACACAGAAAGTTTGAAGAAATTTGGCCGTTTCTTTCTTGAGTTATTAAAAAAGTGCACCCTCTTTGGCCGATTTCGGCGATTTTGGCCATTTTGGGCCAAAGTAGGGTGTACGCGGCATGCCATAACTAACGTTGTGGCGAACCGATTTTGCTGAAATTTGAGATGTGATATCAGGACACCTTGCGGTATAATTGGTGTAAAAATTATCAAAATCGCCCACCCTGTACAAAACCTCGAATTTTTCATGTGCGCCCCAAACCAGTGCGTGTTGCGTGATTATGGCAAAACACGCACCGCGTTAACACACTCCGACAGGGGTGTCCAACGATGCATAAATCATTTGGGTTTCCCGAAGCACTAAGTCTGCAGACTCAAATAACCTTCAGTCTCTACCTTTCTTGAACAGACTTTAGTTGTTGGTCGCTTCCGTTCTTCCACTTGCGTTTTGTCTCGGTCACACGTTGGGAAAGTCGTCTGTCGGCGCTTAGGTGGAGGACGACCTTCCTGATCTCGCTGCTATTCGGGGTGCCCGTGATGGCGATAATGGTCTACTTCCACTGGATCAAGCACACGCACATGGACAAGAAGGCGCAGACGCCAGTCTTCAACTCCGGCCTCAGTCTCGACAACCTGCTGCTCTTTCTCCTCTGCACACCTGTCCAAGTGCGCAGTCTTCCGCTTGTGGAATAGCCCAAGAGCGCCGTCGCGCGTCGAAGCGTCGCCGTGCCCATTCCAGATCATCGGCGGTCGCTACTTCTACGTCCAGTCGTACAAGGCGATCGTGCACGGCACGGCCAACATGGACGTCCTCATCGTGCTGGCCACTTCCATCTCCTACATCTACTCTGTCGTCGTGCTGGGTGAGGAGGAGGCGCGAAAGGGCGTCGTCGTCGTTCTAAAGCTTCCCTTTCCCTCTTCAGCGCTGGCTGTGTCGTTCTCTTGGTCGGGCAGTCCCATGACCTTCTTCGACGTGCCCCCCATGCTGATGGTGTTCATCTCCCTCGGGCGCTGGCTCGAGCACGTGGCCAAGGGGAAAACGTCGCAGGCGCTCAGTCGACTCATGTCCTTGCAGGCGAAGGAAGCCACTCTGCTCGAGGTCGACGCCCAGGGACGCCTGTTGGGAGAGCGACAGATCGACATCGAGCTCGTACAGCGGGGCGACAGACTCAAGGTGCCGTCTCAGTGTTTGGGAGTGCCGCTATCTTCGAGTGTCTCACTTTGTCTTTTGCCCTCCTCCCTCTCCAGGTGGTACCAGGCGCCAAGATGCCGGTGGACGGACGCGTGTTGGAGGGCAAGTCGTCGGCGGACGAGTCCTTCATCACTGGGGAGTCTATGCCTGTCTCCAAGAAGCCAGGCAGTCGGGTCATCGGCGGCTCCGTCAATCAGTCGGGCGCCCTTGTCGTCGAAGCCACCCACGTGGGCAACGACTCCACCTTGGCCCAGATCGTGCGCATGGTCGAGGAAGCGCAGACTTCCAAGGCGAGCGCGATGAACCGTTGTGTATCACTGTGCACAGAAAGTCCTATTCTAACTGCTTTGCTGTCGCAACCACTTTGCATGTGTGCTACTCTCAGATACGTTGTCGCCTGTCTAACCTACGCTTCTGCCGATTACAGGCTCCGATACAGCAAACGGCCGACCGAATCGCCGGCTACTTCGTCCCGTTCGTCGTCAGCGTTTCAGTGGTGGCACTTGTCGCTTGGCTGGTGGCAGGCGCTGCCTTCCCTGACTTCGTCAAGAATATCGTCCACGGAGACCACGTGGGTGAACACATGCGCCGCACGACCTCTAAACCTGGCATGATTCAGTCTGTTCCGTTGCTATGGATGGAAGTAGCTCTTTGTCTCCCAATGAATAGGCCATGGACGACGGCGTGTTCCACTACGAGATCGTAGTGAAGTTCGCCTTCGAGTCGGCCATCACGGTGCTGGCCATCGCCTGTCCCTGCGCCCTTGGACTGGCCACGCCCACAGCCGTCATGGTCGGCACTGGGGTGGGCGCTTCCAACGGCATTCTCATCAAGGGAGGAGAGCCGCTCGAGGTCGCACACAAGGTGGGAAGTCAGTAGTCACACTATGGAACATGTCAAATCAAGCTCAACGCCAAGCAACTCACAGACTAGCGACATCAGTAGCAATCAGAATCGGCCTCGTCTTCGCTTTGAATTTGTGCAAAGCACACAGACGAAGCCTGAAGGTGCCATATAAAATGAAGGCATGATTCGTCGGAATAACGATATTTTCGCCGCCCAACTCCTTTCCTTCTCAGCCAACACGGAAGAGACACAAGCGACCAGCGAAGAGCAAATGATCGCAATCGCACCTGCTGTCAAAATCACTACAGCTTCTGGAAGAGGGCGCCCTCGTTGGAGAAGAAGCGGCTGGCGCGGAGCAGCAGCTCCAGCGCTTGCGTCTTCTTGGCAGTAGCCGAAATGGTCGACGACGACGCCGACGAAGGCCGCTCTTCCGACTCGTTCCCTTCATCTCTGTCGTCGCAGGAGCAGCAGCAGCAAGACTCGACGACGCCGCAAGTGGCGTAGCTGGACGCTCGCGAACATTCCTCCTTCTCCTCTTCTGCAGGCGGTTTCGGGTCGACCAGAAGCACTCGGCGAACGTCGACTCGGGGCTCGGGCAACTCGAGGTCTTCCAGTCGGAGATTGGCCGGCGATGGGGCGTCCGCTCGGGTCGCCGACATCACCGAAGGCAGCGGGAAGAGTACCATTGTCGGCTGAAGTCCGCCCAAGGTGCAATTCCGTTCCGGCGAGAGTCGCAGCGCGTCGGCCCGAGCGTCCATGGGAATCAGCGCCTCCATTCTGGGTGGCCGGTCGACGTCGGCGCAGACGGCGCGCTGCCAGCTCACAAGCGTGTAGGTCTCTTGCTCTGTCAGGCTGAAGATACGCTCCAGAAGCCGAGGAGCTTCCTTCAGCAGCAGAGCCGGTCGCGAGCGCGGCAGCGACGTCGGCTTGATCAGGCACAGTTGCAGGCGCCTGTCTTGGGGAGGCGGAGGTAGTGGCTTGACGACGGCCTCCATCGGCCGAGACTCGGACAGCTGCATCCACTTCGAGGCGCCCTTCTCCACAGGGTCGCAGCAGTAGAACGGCCAGAAGAGCAGGGAAGCCACTGTCGGGCGGGGTTCCCTCTCGTAGATGGGCCAAGTCTCGATCCGCCGACTGAAGGAGAGCTGAAGCGGCAGGCGGGCGGAGGCGGCGACAGGCAGCAGCTCGGCCTCCTCGATCGGGTGCGGCCCCTTGGCGCGACGCAGCAGCAGGGTCGCCTCGCTGCTCCGGCCGTCGTCTAGACTGTCGTCGGTTGGCGAGGCGATCGACCTTCCCCTCGGACTCCGCTCGGTGCCACGCAGCGGCAGGGCGCCCGGTCGAATCGCCAACATCCGGCCGCTCCTCGGGCGAAGAATGGCGTCCTTGCGCTGTCGACCGGCAGTCTTGGACGTCGACACCACCGACCGACGACTCAGCGATCGGCCGACGCGAGACAACGGCCGCTGCTTGGAGAGGTCGATCCCGCCGAAGCCGCCGGGCGTCCATCGATTCCAGCTTTCCGCCGCCGACATACTGCTTCTTCGTCTTCTATTCCTTCTTCAATAACTTCCACACATAACTTAACTTTCTCCAGACGATGAGGGAGCATCCTTTTCCTCTTTCGCCGCCAATCCTTTCTCCCCACTATCGCTGTCGCTGCTGCTGCTCGACATTTCCAACTTCTGTGCAACGCAGTCACAATGTCGGCGTCCCCAATCGCCAATTGACGCCAGACGTACTGTTTTTATTGACACCAGGGCGCGCTCTAGCAACCTGTAATGCTTTTACCAGAGGCAATATACTGCAGGTGACGACAGTGGTGTTCGACAAGACCGGCACCATCACGGTGGGAAGGCCCCGACTGACGCGCATCTCCCTGTTCGTCACGGACGCCTTCCTGCCTCTGGCCAACCTTCTCGCCTTCGTGGGCACGGCAGAGTCCAACAGCGAGCACCCCATCGCCGCCGCCATCACTGGCTTCGTCAAATCGGTGCGCTCACGAGACAAACCGATCGATTTTTCTCCACTCCGACCAGGGCAATTGCTTTCTCAGTTGACGCCCGATGACAAGAGGACGGAGTGGGCGAGCAGTTCCAAGTTCCGCTCGTCCGGCGGTCAGGGCATCGTCTGTCGCGTGGCCAACGTGGAGCGCATGGTGGGCGCCGGTTCGACGGTGGCGACTAACGGAATGGTCGGCGGCGCCATTGGAGGTCTTCTGTCGGCCAACGCTGTCCACCCTCGTCTTCGCCGCCTGGGCGCCGTCACGGTCCTGCCCACGGCCAACGAAGGCACCGCCGTCACCGTGGTACAGTCGCTGCTCAGCAACCCCGCCGACCAGAAGAAGCACGGTATTGACGATAATAGGGCTACACTTTTTTGGTGCGTAACCACTTGTACACCGCTTCTTTGTATGTGTGTACACGTACGTGTTGCAGCGATCAACTACGGTGACGAGCGAGGCGTTGAGGTGCTGGTGGGCAACGGTCGGTGGATCGAGAAGAACCTGGGCAGCGCCCTGAGTCGCGAGGTATTGGCCGTGGTGGAGGAGGAGCAGAGTCAGGGACGCATCTCCGTACTCTGCGCCGTGGGGGGCTGGCCCGTGGCCGTCTTCTCCGTCGACGACGCCGTCAAACCCGAGGCTTCTCTCGCCGTCCACTCCCTCAGACGGCTAGACCTCGATGTCGTTCTCCTAACGGGCGACAACGCGCGCACCGCACTCGCTACGGCCAAACAGGTGGTGGTGAGGGGTAGCTCTGCCATTGAGTTGCCCACTGTACTCTATTCTTCTTGCGCAGGTCGGCATCAGGCAGGTCTTCGCCGAGGTGCTGCCCAACCACAAGCAGCAAAAGGTGGAGCAGCTGCGCAGCATGGGCCACACGGTAGGCGCCAGCCCGTTCGACACTGGAGAGGCGATGGCTCGATCCCGTTCGAGATTCAATCCAAATTCAGGTGGCAATGGTGGGCGACGGCGTCAACGACAGCCCTGCCCTTGCCTCCGCAGACGTTGGAATCGCCATCGCGTCAGGCTCGGACGTCGCCATCGAATCGGCCGGCATCGTTCTTGTGAAAGTGAGACCGTTCGCTTCCATGATTAGTATCCTGAGCGAAGGTTGCTTTGCGACGAACCCTGAACTTGCAGAACGACTTGTTGGACGTGTACGCGGCCATCGACCTGTCCAGGCGGACGACGAATCGAATTCGTATCAACTTCGTCTTCGCATTTCTCTATAATGCCTTCGGCATTCCAATCGCGGCCGGTAGGAAGTTTGCCAACAACAGTACACGCACGCGTTCCCTGCGACTCTTTTGGAAATTTTCCATCCGCAGGTGTCTTTCGACCTTTCGGCTTCTCGATTCTCCCTTGGATGGCAGCTGCCGCCATGGCCATGTCTTCAGTCTCCGTGCTGACGTCCTCGCTTCTGCTGCGATTGTACAGGTGCGCGAATTGCGTCGAGAATGGGTTCGGCCATATGTGCTTGTACGCTGTTGTCGTCGACTGCAGGAAGCCGAACGCGGCGTTGCTGACGACGGCCGACTACCTGAAGGCGGAGGCGCAGCTGAGGAGCTGGACGGACGAGGACGTCAGCGTGCAGCGCGGACTCGAGATCGGAGGCGGCAGATCTCGACCTCGGACGCCCACATCGTCGTCCGCCTCGCGCCTCTCCAGTATGCTGGCCTCGGCCAGTCGGGCGGTGGTCCAGAGGGCGGAGAACGTGGCTGCTCGCCAACTCCTGCTCTCCTCCACGTCGGTCGACGACTCGGGCGACGAGGAACAACTTCGCGTCGCCGTCGACCGTCGCCTGCCCTCGCCACCCAACCGCCGCGACTCTCTCAACGTCTGAGATTCGCTCCTGTTTCTTGTTGCTGTTGTTGCGATTCTATGTCGTCACTCACTCTTCGTTCCACACTGTACAGGTCGGCAATTGTTGGTAAGGGTTGAGTACATCTCCCGACTTCGCTAACAGCTACCAAATGGTACATCATATCAAAGTATTCGGCTCTAAGCAGGTCGCTACACCCTCCTTTCGATTCTCTGTGATCGTCTCAGTTACAACCGAATTCGATTTCTATTTTAATCCACCCTGTGGTGCCGTTTGTCTTGCTAAATGTTGCTATACCAACCAAATTCCACGTCGTCATCCGTGTGTCACAGGTCACAGGTGGGGAAGTATCTCGGGAAGGGTATCATCTCTTTGATGCTGGAGGCGCCCAACAGGTACTGTAGGTAGCGGTCGAAACCCAGACCGAATCCTCCCAGTGGCGAATAGCCGCACCTTCTCAAGTTGGCGTACCTGCCAATGAGTAACCTGTGTCTAGCTTGCGTCTTTCTTCATTGCGCAGTATAGCGCACTGCCCGCTACCATTTGAGTGAGTCCTGTTGGTTGACGGCCGCCAATCTCTCTGTGAGGCGTTCATAACTGGGCTCTCTCAAACTGCCGCCCACCACTTCTCCAACCACCGGGCAAAGAAGGTCAAAGCACAGCGCCTGAAATACGCAACGCGTGGCTGTTGCTGTTCTAACACCGTTACTGTTGCACCGTTGCTGTTCTAACGAATCGACTACATTAGTGAGATGAGAGGCCACGAAACAGATAACAAGTATGGAGGCGCGGCAAGTTGCACTAGACAATTTCTGGAAGCACCTCTGGCCTGTCGTCGTTGGAGTTGTGCTCGTGTCGCATGTAGAAGGGTTTGGCGTCGGCGGGGAAGTGCGTGACGAAGACGGGCGTGTCGCCGCCGCCGCACTGATCGACGATCAGGCGTTCCTCCTCGCGCGAGAAGTCCTTCAGACCGCCCTCCTCGTGACGACGCTGCACATACGAATACAACATGTTGGGTACGGTATCACATATACAAGAGAGGGCGCAATACTACAGTTTCCCATACCTCGCTCTACGTGTACACGTACGTGCGTCTGAAGCTTCTCGGCGATCAGAACGCTGGCCTCCTTGTAACTGACGACGGGGAAGCGAGCCGGCCGCTGCAGGGACGACACCACTTGCTGAAATAAGACAATTCGCATGGAACTGCCGGTCGCACTTTCTTTCCAGCACACGCAATGTGCGCCTCCTCTACCTCGACATACTGCAACGATTGGCAGACGGGCGCGGAGGCCGCCAGCTCGTCGATGCAACTTTCCAGCAGCTCGCTTGACGTCTCCCGAATCATATCCTCGGCCAGCTTCAATGGTGGCGACTGCCAGCGTCGCAGAACAAACTGTGACGACGATATGGAGGATGAACCTTCATCAAGTCCTCCAGGTCGTCCACGAAGGCCGTCTCCACCTCGACCATGTAGAACTCGGCCAGATGACGCTGACTGTGCGACTTCTCGGCACGGAAGCTCGGCGCGAACGTGTACACCCTCGGCAGAGCCCTGGAAGAGGCAGCGGAGCGTCGTCGCGACGGCGACGAATGACGCAAGCGCATACGTTGCAACTGCCTCCAAGTGCAGTTGTCCTGAGACGGTCAGAAAGGCCGGCCTATCGAAGTAGTGGTCGGTGGACGACGTCGCACCTTCCTGCAGTTATGTATGGTAGACTTTTGCAGCAGCAGCAGACTCCCTTCAATTGCAGATCCAACGCCGCACCTCGCTGTCAATATAGAGAGAGAAGGCTTGGCCGCCACCTTCGCAGTCGTTGGTCGTCAAAAGTGGCGTGTCCACCTCGACGAACTCTCGGCGCTGCAGTAATACATCCGTTCAAGACGAGAAACTTGGCGTCAATCTGGAGGGCACAACAACCTGAAGGAAGTCGCGCAGCAGCGCCTTCAGCCGAGCGCGCACGCGCAGCAGCGCCTGGAAGTGGCGGTACTGGGGCCTGGTCGACAGCTGCCTCCGGACAACGCCCAGACTCTGCGTCTGGTCCCCGCTGCAGCCTCCCTCCACAACCTGTAGCGAGAATGGTCTGATTGATTGACCGGCGCTGGCTCAATCAGAAGCGGTTTCATTGGCAAACCAGACCGGAAGATCGTTCACGTAGACGCGAAGGCTTTCGGCCTGGAGCTCGGTCTCCTGCTGCGGTCCGGGACTGGGAACAAGTCTGCCCACTGCGTCCACGGCGCTTCCCACACCAATCAACCTGACAGATAGGAATCGATTGCGAATTCGATGACATCAGATTGAGCTGCGCTTCACTTTACTTTGCTATCTTGGGCAAAGCTGAACAACTTCTTTCCTTACGCTGGAGCATTCGCTCTGGCCGTCACAACTTGGATTGTACGCTCGCTCGCGCTCCTGCGGTCGTTGACTTTTAGGAAGAGCCACTTCCCCCGCTTCTCCACCCTGGACACCCAGCCCTGCAGTTAGTAAACACGCATAATACGAGCGCATAAACAAGCGCAAGTGGGTTCACCTGGAGTCGAAAAGGCGCAGTGTTTTCATCCGGCGCCGTCATGGACAACAGACCTTCCACAGTAGCTCTTGTAGCTGCATGTCGGCAAGCACCTACGCCCATCGCCGAACGTAATGGTGCACGCCAGAAGTGCCTCAGGCAAAGCATTGCCTACCCTGCCCCTTTCTCACTTACTCAGTCCATCTGCCGAATGGAAATGACCGATTTCTAGGGGATCCTTCGTCTTCACCCGTGAAATTCGTTTCGCCGTCCGGTGTGCAGCTCGTTCTCCTGCGGCGATTTCAAATTGGCGCCACTTTTGTAGTCCGCAGTCCCCGTTAGCAACAATGATTGAAACACCTACATAGGACGCATCGCAATTTTCAGTTAGCGCGCGAAATTGCAAATTCAAGGAGTTCATTCAGTCATGACATTCTGTATAGGCGTAGTAGATACATGCGTCCAATTAGAGCACTACGTACTGCAATGCATATCCACTGCCAAGAGGACAGTGCGATGATACTGTGCAGCCGGCCATTCACGGTCGTGTGATCTCTCTAACCACCTGTAAGAGTATGAGCATAATAATCCATCCACATGTGCTAATGGCTCGAAAGGCAAGGGTCGAAGACACTCCATTTCCTGTCGGCGCAACAACATGCTAGTTTACTCTAGCTAGAAGGTGAGATGTCTGCCGGTCCTTGAAAGCAAACGTGAGCGAGCCTCAACTGATGGCTCACAGTCACACGACGTGACCGGGGGGTGTTGGCTGAGCCGTACCGTAGTATTATCTAGTTATCCACTTTTGAAGGAGCGAAGGGAGGCTGGTTTGACGAGGCCGCGGAGGGAGGGAAGGGCGGCTCGCTTGTTTTCTCACGGCTAGAAGCCGGCGCTAACAAAGTCGCCTCCCGTCGCTTCCTGTCGGCGCCGAGGTCTTCCCCTGCCTCTCTTCCGTCCGTCGGCCGCCTCTGAGTACATAGAGACGTGCTTTCGTTTCCGTTGCCCACTTGGCCCCGCTCCTAATGGGAAAATTCCGACAGCTCATGTTCTACCCTCCTCCCTTCGCCTATTGTTTCAGCGGTGGACCGACCACAATTCAGTTCGTGAAAGTACTTACATTACGTGGGTCGGCACGGCTGACGAGCCTCAGATGGGTCTCGTCGTCGTCAAGAAATGAGTTCGCCTGCGTCTGGTCAGGCGATGCCCCTTCCGTTCCACGCAAACAGACCTGTTCCTGCCATTGGCCAGCCATGCCTGTAGATTAGCCGAGACCATCTCTTGTTTCGTCACTCGTTTCATTGGAAACAGCCTCTTACTGGAGAGTGGAGACCGACTATTTCGCTGTGACCCTGTGTCGAACTGCGGGCCGATTCGCTAGCCTCTCCAAAAGCGTTTGTCGCGTCAGTTAGACATGTCGTCCTCGGCACCAGATAAGACGCCGCCCCTACTCCATGTGGATCTTGACGACGGCGCGAGAAGCAAGGACAGCTCCAAGCTCTTTCCTGAGCTGTTCGATAGCGAACAGCAGCAGCAGCAGCAGCAGCACCTGCCGCTGCTACGGCCACCTGGGGTCGGCGAGGCGATTGCCGAGCGCGAGAAGTGGTCGGCGGAGAAGCGAGCCTCCTTGGTGGAAGGCGTCGCCACCATTCCCGTGATCCACTCGGTGGAGGAGCTGAAGAAGAACCTTGAGATGATGCACGACCGATGCATCGCCAGAAACCTCAGGTTAAGTACAGGGTGTCCCACGGTGGGTGTTTCAACTTTGATGAGCCCTCGCGCGCCGCTGCGTTGGCCGATTTTGCTGAAATCGTGCACACAGCAATGCGTGGTCTTCGTTCAGTTACGTATTGCTCTTGCCCAGAACCGTCTCCTCTGTGTCGCCCGATGAGAAGTCAATTTCGCTCGTCTTCCACACCAGCTTTTGGGTTACATACGTTGACTGGGAGCGACGAGGGGCGCAGGATTCGCACAGATCTGCGGTGGAACTTGAATGGGGAGACTGAGCGCCCAGTGGCGGGCCGCCGACGCAGCCCACTTCTACTGGCCCGAAATGACACTCCGCCGCTCGTACTGGACGAGTTCCTGGCAGGCACTCGGCTGGCAGCCGTCAGAGTGGCAGAAGACGCGGCCGCAGAACTGGCGCTCACATTACTCGTGCGTGGAAGAAGACGAGTAGGGGGCAAAGGCACTTCGCAAGGCGCTCTGCACAGAACCTCTCGCTTGAGATTCACTCAGAACCGCTGGATCGCGGCTCGCGGGGAAGCGGAGCGTTTGCGGCCCCTGAGGTGCTGTTTCCAGGAGATTCGCGCGTGAAAGCAACCTGAGATCTGTTGACGTCATTTTGAGGCTCGACTTTGAAAATCGACTTTTTAGCACTCCGACCCCAAAAGGGGCGGAGTGCTATAGTGGAGCTGCTACCGACTAACTTTTTTGCCCCAAGATTTCTCGCGCGTGGTTCATCCGATTTGGACGGGGTTTTTTTTAATCGATAGCTCTCGAGGGATAGTAGGTGTGGACGGACCTTCATTTTTTTTCGCGTAGTGGGAAAATTTCGAGAAAAATTAAAAAATTTGAAAATTTACTTACTGGAGAGGTGTTCCGTCAGTAGCAACTCCTCGAGTAATTGGCCGATTTTGATGCCGTTTGGATATGTTGTAGCCCTCGACGAGACGAAGGGTGGAAAAACAACGCCGAGTCAATCGGCCGACGCGTTCTCGGGTTACGGTAGCCGAAAGTGATTTTTTGACAAAAATTTGCCTTTAAAAAATCCTAGTAAATCAGGCAGTTGTTGGATCGGGCCAGATATCTCAAATCGGCAAGATTAACATGTTCTCTTTCGTTTAAGACCAAAACCTCTGAAATCCGCCGCGGAAATCTTGAGTTCTGCTGTGCCAACGGGTCTCCGTCGGGGGTCGAAAATTCCAATTTTTGATTTTCGGCCGTTTTAGCGCCCGATTGAGACGATTTATGGCCAAATGGACTGCACAACGCGATTCCCCGTTGAAAACTGATCCGGAATAGATTTTCAAAAATATTTTTTTCGGCTACCGTACCCCGGGCGCGTCCAAAATTCGAATTTCCACCCGGGTGGTCAAAATCAATGTTAGAGTCGATCCCGGTGCTTTCGAGGTCGCTGATGCCGAATCTGGCGTTATTTTGGCGTTTCGGATCAAGATTGGCGAGTTTTTGTCGAAAATCGACCTACCGTAGCCCTACGCCGACGAAACTGAAAGTGTGGTAATTGTACGGTTGAAGTGTCGATTCTAGGGTATTTCGCGGCGAGGAACCCGAATTCGCTATTGGTTTCTCCATTTTGTGTCGATTTTGCCATCAAACAGCCACTTTCCTAATGCCAAAATTCAAATTTGAATGCAACTTCTACCATACTCTCCTCAAACTATGTTGTAGCTTAAATTTGCGCGCCCATTCAAACTTCTGAATTGAAGGAAATGCAGTGCGGAAAGACGGCGTGGTAAAGTGAGCATTTGCGCACGAATTGTCAATTCTTCCCGTCCAAAATGGCAAGGCGGGTCGCCGATTGGCGCAGCCCCGAATCTTAGCTGCCGGCTACTGGTTGAATCGAAGCGAAATGGCGAATTTTGGGCTCAATTCGGCTCGGTCTACAGGATTTCGGTGGAGTTAATCTAAGCTCTAAGGTCTATTGCTCTATTGCTCTAAGGTACTTAATTAGTACAAAATTTCACCCTTTGCTGCCAATATTTGGCAGTTTTTTGCACGATTTTTGGCTCTACACCAAATTTTTTCGTGGTGCACCTAAAAATTTGAGTTAGGTGCACGCTATGCACCTAGGTTTTCGGCGAAACCAGGCAAGTCGTCCGGGGGACGCAGTATACTCCACAAATTTGAACTCCTACGCACGGTGACTCCTCTCCTGTTGTGGCCTCCTGACACTCCCAATCGCAAAACTAATGCAGAATTCGTGATCTACGTCCCAGAATACCCTAGAATCGACATACAACACTCCTAATTTCCTATGGACTCGCAGAACCAAAATTCTGCACTTGGGGTACGGTAGCATGCGAATTCGTCATAGGTACGCTTAAACATCATAAAAACGCTAAACGAATGCCAAATTCGTAATCAGCGCCCCCGAAAACCCCGAAATCGAGTATAATATCGCGAAAGTCGACCCGACACCCAATATTCAAATGGACGCGGCAGGGTTACTGTAGCTCTGCAAATTTGCCAAAAACCCCTTTTCTGGACCAGATTTCAACGTAAAATCGTTTGAAACCACTTTTGAACCGATTCGGCTTCGCATTCGAGCGCTACAGACGCCGTAACGCGGTAATCGCAATTTTCGACCCCGGAGTCAAAAAAGTTCCACCAAGATAACTTTTTTGTGTTTCGACCGATTTTCTTCGTTCATGGCTCATTCGATAGAGGACATCTGGGAAGGAGCACCAAAAGCGGTCTCGCCGCTCTAGCTGCTACCTAGCCCGCACAGCAGCCCGTCAAAGTCGGAAAAGGACCAAAAATCGCGAATTTTTTAAATTTGGCGCCAAAATGGGTCCCGCAGCGATCCAATTCATTTTTTCCACCCTCGGCCCTATCGAGTACTACAACATATCAAAAGATAGTATATTTCATGTAAAATGCCTAAAGGCAGAAAGGAGAATATGTTCCAAGTATGAAGCATGTAAAAGTAAGAGTATTAAACGATATTCCTCTGGTGTAGCAAATGCGGCGCTTTGCGCCGCCCACCAATTTGTTAAAGACAGAATAGTACCAGTATTGACTGAAAGAAAGCATTTTCGACTAAAATCATCCAGGTCACAACGACACGCTAGGGTGTGCCGAATATGTTGCCGCGTGTCGTTGTGACCTTTGCGCAGTTTGTGTGGATGATTTTAGTCGAAAATGCTTTCTTTCAGTCAATACTGGTACTATTCTGTCTTTAACAAATTGGTGGGCGGCGCAAAGCGCCGCATTTGCTACACCAGAGGAATATCGTTTAATACTCTTACTTTTACATGCTTCATACTTGGAACATATTCTCCTTTCTGCCTTTAGGCATTTTACATGAAATACTCTTACTTTTTGATTGGCGGAGCCAATCAACCCACGTTGCCGATGTAGGCCACCTTGAGACACGACTGTAGAGGCTTTTGTAGTTTGTACGAGTTTGACCCATTTAGGTAACGCACCGGACGAGCAAGGCAATTTTGGATCACGTATGCAGTTCTTCCTGAACGAGCGGGGGCACTCAAAACGAATAGAGCAATTTTGTGACACGTATGCAGGGCCTCCTGAACGAGCGGGGGCACTATGAGGCACGTACAAAACGAGTAGGACATTTTTGGGACACGCAATCAGGGCCTCCTGAACGAGCGGGGGCACTTTGAGGCACGTACAAAACGAGTAGGACAATTTTGGGACACGTATGCAGGGCCTCCTGAACGAGCGGGGGCACTTTGAGGCACGTACAAAACGAGTAGGACAATTTTGGGACACGTATGCAGGGCCTCCTGAACGAGGGGGGGCACTTTGAGGCACGTACAAAACGAGTAGGACAATTTTGGGACACGTATGCAGGGCCTCCTGAACGAGCGGGGGCACTTTGAGGCACGTACAAAACGAGTAGGACATTTTTGGGACACGTATGCAGGGCCTCCTGAACGAGCGGGGGCACTTTGAGGCACGTACAAAACGAGTAGGACAATTTTGGGACACGTATGCAGGGCCTCCTGAACGAGCGGGGGCACTTTGAGGCACGTACAAAACGAGTAGGACAATTTTGGGACACGTATGCAGGGCCTCCTGAACGAGCGGGGGCACTTTGAGGCACGTACAAAACGAGTAGGACAATTTTGGGACACGTATGCAGGGCCTCCTGAACGAGCGGGGGCACTTTGAGGCACGTACAAAACGAGTAGGACAATTTTGGGACACGTATGCAGGGCCTCCTGAACGAGCGGGGGCACTTTGAGGCACGTACAAAACGAGTAGGACAATTTTGGGACACGTATGCAGGGCCTCCTGAACGAGGGGGGGGGGGCACTTTGAGACACGCACAGAATGAGTAGGACAATTCTGGGACACGTATGCAGGGCCTCCTGAACGAGCGGGGGCACTCTGGGGCTTGTACTGTAGAGCGCGCAACCACGGTTAGAAAGAATAGCAGGCGACTCGACAAGATCCTCATTGATGGACGTTAGAGCGTGACGTGAAGGAGAAGGAGAAGGAGAAGACGGAGAAGAATTCACCCCCCGCCGTTGGGACAAGAAACGCGCCACGATCCTTTTTTCGCCTGTAACTTTCGCTACACTTAACCGATTTTCACCAAATTTGGAATTTAATCTGTCTATGACAATGTCCTTTAGTGTACCAAATTTCATTCAATTCCGTTTAGTACAGCCCGAGAAACAAACATCGTGATGATGGGAAAAGGCGCGCGCGGCCGAGATGGAACATATTATGGTTTGGCGCTGCCGCGCCAACCATGATACCATTATATGCAACTTTTTCGAGTTCTACCTTGTTTAACCCATTTTCCAGTACTTTGAAAATTTAAATTTTTGAATTTCCCGCCAACGGGGTCCCGCAGCGTGACCCCGTTTGGTGTGCACCCTGCCCACTTACTAGGCCTACCCAACGCAAAAGACCGTTTGGAAATCGGCCGCTTCACGCGCGAACGCCGTTGACTCAGTTTCTGCGTTTCGCGCACAATCGCTATATACTCCACACTTTTTTGTGGAGTATAAAAACCCTGTAAAACGAAACCTCACCTCACTTGACCAATTATCGTTCCTTCTGGTAGGTAGTACACCAATTGCACGCGCATCAAAATCTCCATTTGACATTGCCGCATTTGAGCACTCTGTCGTCGTTGTTGTACACCTCGACCGACGCCCACAACAAGTGGTTTTCCTAAAATTTAAAATTTTTAAATTTTTGGCACTCCTCCCCTCCAAAAGGGAGGAGTGCTATAGTGATGGTGCGGATTCTGTGTAAATTCAAACGCTTATAAGTCGAGCTAGACTTGGCCGATTGGGGCGAATTTTTTTTTATTCGATAGGTCTCTGGGTTGCGCAGTGTGCATCGAAGGTCTCGACTTCCGTACGGGACCCGAGTTTTGGCAAGTTGCCAAAACCCGATTTTTCGGCCTCCGACGAACTTTGGGGGGCTAGAATAGTGTTCTGGTAGATCGGAGCAAGACGAGCTTTGGGCTGAATATGTAAAAGACATTGGGCTATCCGATGGTAGGGGCGCCGCCGGGCTGGGTCCGGGCCTGCCCGGGCCGGGTAGCAAAAACCGTGTTTGTCGACCCAAAAGTAGGGTTTGCGGCGGACAATGTAACTGTTGTGTGTTACGCGTAAAATGTACAATGTTTTGGTATTTGGTAGAGCTTAGATAGCCTACTTCGGGATGGCTTTGGCAAATCCCGTCAGATGTAGCCCCGAATGGGAAATTCACCCCAAAGTTGGGTCCCAGGATTGTGGGTAAAATTTGGGTCAGGCGTAACTTTTGGTATAAGCCTCGCATCGAGACGGGACAAATACCGTTAGATCGGGCGCGACGAGATCTACAACATTGTAGTAGATCACTTCTCCATAAATGGCCGAATTTTGGGTGAAAATAAAAAAAATCTTTGGGCAAAATTTCAAAATTCTGCCATTCATTATCTCTTTGGTGTGCCACTCGATTTCAATGATATTGAGAGCGTTTTCTAAGACTATAATTATCTTCACTGTGGCATAATTTCGGCTTACGGCTGATTCAATTTCTGGGTGAAATTTCTGTTTCTTGGACAAATTTTCAGTGTTTTGTACAAAGTGGGGTCGGTTAAGATATTTCGGTGTCAGTTGGACTTTCACGTGATAGAGCATCAAACGACACGTAGTTTTTGGCACTCCGCCCCGACGAAGTCGGCGGAGAGCAGTAGGCAACCGGAGGGAACAAGGTTTCTACGTGCTCGCTTAACTTTCGCTAGGAGTAACCGATTCACAAGCGGTTTCTTGCGTTCGATAGCCCTGGTGGATGCGCAGGGTGGAAAGGAACCTAGAAAATTCCGGTAGTGGGAAAATTTTTTGAAAATTCAAAAATTCAAATTTTTACTAAGTAAAAATCCGTTATCCCACCGCCGTTTTGGCTACACTTGATCAAAATTCACCGTTTTTGGATATGTTGTAGCCCTTGGTGAGGCGGACTTGGGAAATCAAAAATTGGAAAATTTGGACGCGGCACGGCCGGGTTACGGTAGATTCAAATTTTGAGAACCCGATTCCGGCCGTTCAAAAAATCATATCTCGCGATTTACTGGGCGGATCGGGCTGAGATAAAATTTCCGGCCGGCGTCTGGATGAGCTCTTTCATTTAAGACCGAAACCGGCAAAATCCATCAAGGGACCCAGGAGTTATCCGGTCACAAAGGGTTTCCGTTCGGGACCAAATTTGGGGATTTTGGGATTTGGCCAGTTTTTTCGCCGAAACGCGTGGTTCTACCGGGAAACGGACACCGCCAATCGATTCTACGCTAAAATCTGGTCCGGAAACATAATTTTTGATTTTTCGAGCTACCGCAACCCGGCCGCGTAGAATTTTTGAATCCCCGGGCCGAAATTTTCAAAATCGAGTTGACAGTTGGTTCGGGGGTTTTCGGGGTCGGGGAGTTCGAATTTCGCGTTAGTTTTGCGATTACTGTTCACTTTCGACCCTTTTCGGATGGTTTAGGGTGTGTTTGTGGCAACAATTTGAAATCCCGGGGTAGTATTGAGGTGTAGCGCGGTGTAGCAGGACCGTCGAAACAAGTTCGGACCAATAGGTTTAGGGCCTTTTGACACCGGTTTTGTGCTTTCGAGCGCTCTTGGAGATGGCGAGCGCCATAATTGTTGCTTTGAAATGCCGCGGTGGTGTCGCCCTTCTGTGCTTAGCGAAGTCGGCCTCCTTGCCTATTTCAGAAGCGCCATCTATTAGCGCGCTTCTTTCCCGCTCGGTGCACAGATGCGTCCTTGTGCGCGCGGCTGATCATTTGCCAGTGCTGTGTTGGTGTTTTGCCGACTTCCAGCGGATCCACCACATAGCCAGGCTTAGGTCTCCCGTGGTGTTGTGACGTCACCCGCGTCTCTTCTGGGAGGGAGGGAAGGAGCGAACGCGCGGTGCCCGGCAGCGCGCGGTGATAGCATCATTTACCTCAGTACATGTGCACAGGTGTATGTGTGTACAGGTGTGCAGGTGTACACCTCAGTACCGAAAAGTTCAGCTTCAGTGGGTGGTTTAAGCCAATCGGCGGAGTGCCACGTTGACACTCGCGGAGTGTCACGTTTAACTAGTTGTTATAAGCACTTTCTTCGCCCGACGCGTATTTTGGCGGGAAATTTGAATTCAAAATTTTGGCTGCCCGATTTGTCCAGGGCACCTACCGTGTAAGTTAAGTACTCGATTCCGGCTTTTCGGGGATGCTGATCACGAATTTGACGTTGTCTTTTCGTTTTGAGATGTGTGGGAATGTGTGGGACCATTTTTGAAGAACTTGCTTGCCACCATACGTGCCCTCAAGTGGAAAATCTGGTTGTGTCAGTTCAGCTGAAGCTAGGTGTGTTGTAGTCAAATGTGGGGTATTGGAGGGTCACCATTCCGAAATTGCTATTACTTTTGCGATCGGAATGGCCACTAATCCTCACATACGTGTCTCGTTGATCAATGGGCAGCATGATTCAACTCCCAAAATCCTTCTGAAAGAGGGGAGGAGTGCCCCGAGGGGCTCTGCCCCCGTCTACTAATCTTGTATTTAATTCTTTACAGTTTAACTTTCGGGTTTATTAACTTTTAACAGCCCGCGGGAATTGAAAATTCGCAAAAATTTGCACAAAATCCGAAAAAGTTCGACAAAAATACTAAAAGATTCAAGATTTTACGGCCTTTTTCCTTCTCCTTCGCCTTCTCGGCTTGCTGGCTAGTCAGCGGCATGATTTGCGCAAAAAACTCCTCAACTTGCTACAAAATTTAACGTACTTTCAAACAAAACTCTTTTCTTAGAAATCTTCCGAAAATCCGATTCTCAGCGTCGACGATACTCGCACGCTATAACCAAAATCAACCTACAGTACCTAATGCTTGCGCAACCTGATTCGTTTTTCGCGATAGGACGTAGTGAATTCAAATTTTTGCCGTGACCGTCCTGTATATATCCTCCCTACTAATCCCCGAATCTCTGTTTGTCTAAATATCTCTCGACAGCGGCGACGGATCCCGGACATGTATACATTTTCGGAACCGCCTTCCGCCGGGCACCGTCTGGCCGAAGTTTGGTCTTGGGCCGCCGCCTAAATTCGGTCGAAATTCCGAAAATATCGTTTTTTGGCACTTTTTTGGCGCTAACTGCCGACTGCGGCGGCGGATCGCGACGAGCCGTGCATCAACGGAACCGCCGTTCGACGCTGCACCATCTGGCCAAGTCTGGTCTTTGGCCGCCGCCTAAATCGTCCCAAATTCGCGATATTCGGGCAAATTTCGGCCGTTTTCGGAACAACATTCTACGCAACAACCATTACGATTCTGCCATACGCGTGCGTAGTAGGGCTTGCTTCGCTGTGAGACCCAACTTGCACCGTCGTAGACGTTCGGAATGGCTTTTGCGTTTCGCTGTGAGACCGAAGCTGATAACAATATGTTTTACACACTGTCAAAGCACCGTCAACACGGGGTTTCGTCTTCTGACCAAGAACAAGAACGGTGCAATGGCGCACGAGTCACGGGCAGAGGCAAAGCGCACAACGTCGGTTTGTCTTCTGACCAAGAACGGCGCACGGGTCACGGGCACACGCGAGGCGCAAACCGTCGGTTTGCCAGGTGCCACTCGATCTCTGAACCTGCAGCGCGTCAGCTGCGCGACATCGGTGTTTGAAGCTGCAGCGCGTCAGCTGCGCGACATCGGTCTCTGAAGCTGCAGCGCGTCAGCTGCGCGACATCGGCCTCTGAAGCTGCAACACGTCAGCTGCGCGACATCGGTCTCTCAATCTGCAGCACGTCAGCTGCGCGACATCGGTCTCTGAAGCTGCAGCGCGTCAGCTACGCGACATCCCTAGTCTTAACTAATATGCTAGCTAGGTGTAGTGTCCGTCTGTCTGTCTGAAACGCTTGCCTCCCTAGCACTTCGCCACGCGACGCTTCAGCATACGCTTGCCTCGCTAGCACTTCGCCACGCGACGCTTCAGCACGCGCGCGCCTAGACGCCAGCGGGACGCCAGCGGCGGCACTTAATCGCTGCACGGCCAGCGCCGCCTGTTGCTGCCTGCCTTCAACGCAGGCATCGCCTGAACAGTAGGGCAAGGCACCGTCGCCGCTCAATCAGGCTCGCTCCCCTTAGCTCGCATTGGATCTGGCGGCTCTCTACCATTTGTTTTGCGCGGCGCTTTGTACGGCGCGTTCGCGAGGCAGTCAGCGCCGTTGGCTTGCAACAGGAGAGACTCTAAATTACCTACTACCTACTATGCTAGCTAGGTGTAGTGTCCGTCTGTCTGTCTGAAACGCTTGCCTCCCTAGCACTTCGCCACGCGACGCTTCAGCATACGCTTGCCTAGCTAGCACTTCGCCACGCGACGCTTCAGCACGCGCGCGCCTAGACGACAGCGGGACGCCAGCGGCGGCACTTAATCGCTGCACGGCCAGCGCCGCCTGTTGCTGCCTGCCTTCAACGCAGGCATCGCCTGAACAGTACCTACGGCAAGGCACCGTCGCCGCTCAATCAGGCTCGCTCCCCTTACATATGTAGCTCGCATTGGATCTGGCGGCTCTCTACCATTTGTTTTGCGCGGCGCTTTGTACGGCGCGTTCGCGAGGCAGTCAGCGCCGTTGGCTTGCAACAGGAGAGACTTTCTGCAACAGGACAAATCTTGCAACAGGACAGGTTTTGCAACAGGACAGGTTTTGCAACAGGACAGATCTTGCAACAGGACAGACCTTGCAACAGGACAGATCTTGCAACAGATTGCAACTTGCAACAGATAGAAAGCGGACAGATTTTCCGGTTGCAAGATCTGTCCTGTTGCAAGATTTGTCCTGTTGCAAAATCTGTCCTGTTGCAAAGGTTTGTCCTGTTGCGAGCCACCGGCGCTGGTCGCCTCGCGCGACGATCCTGTTGCAACGTCTGTACTGTTGCAGCGTCCTGTTGCAGAAAGTCTGTCCTGTTGCAAGCTAATGGCGCTGACTGCCTCGCGAACGCGCCGTACAAAGCGGCGCGCAAAACAAATGTTAGAGAGCGGGCCGATTGTCCTGTTGCAAGATCTGTCCTGTTGCAAGCGAAATAGTCGCTGAAGCGGCTTGAATTGCCTGCGCGAGCATTGTCGTACTGTTCGGCTCTGTTGAATTGCACATTGCAAGGTTCTCTGCTGTACAGCGCACTGCCGCACTGTTCGCTTTTGCAAGGCTCTGCTACCGTGCATTGCCGTACTGTTCAGGCAAAGCCTGCGTTGAAGGCAGGCAGCAACAGGCGACGCTGGCCGTGCAGCGATTGATTCTCTGCGGCCGATCGATCGAAGCGAGCGAGCTTCTCTGCGGGACGCCGCTGGCGTCCTGCTGGCTTCCTAGCGCGTGCGTGCTGAAGTTTGGCGTGGCGAAGTGCTAGCGAGGCAAGCGCGTGCTGAAGCGTCGCGTGGCGAAGTGTGTATTCTAGGAAAGTTCCCCCCTAGTGGGGGGTAAGGACAGGTGAATTTGTTCGGGCTGAAGTTGAACAGGCTGTGTATCTCAGATGACTTCTCAGCCTCTAAGCTGCACGAACAAATTCAGCGTGCTCTGCTCACACGCACGACGGTTCTCACATAGGTGCAACGCGCAGGTGGGTACGCGCCTCACTCACCCGTCACCACTGACGAAACGCGAGTAGGTGTCTACCACTGCAGCACTCAAACAACGTAACGTATGCAGTAAGCACAGTGCAACATGCGCACCGCAACGACCCCCCCCCCCCCCCCCCCCACTCCACTCCCCCCCCCCCCCACCCCACCCCCCACACCCACCCACAATCCTACATCAACAGGCGCCGTGCGTCCGTGCACCCACTAACCCACGCGCATAGACAGTGCCATGCCATCACATGCCAACACGATGTATCGAATCGAAGTACTTAGGATTTAGTGCTAATTAAGAGCTGCACTGCTCACTCTGAAGCGAGTTTGGCACCCGCAAACAGAGCACGCTGAATTTGTTCGTGTAGCTTAGAGGCTGAGAAGTCATCTGAGATACACAGCCTGTTCAACTTCAGCCCGAACAAATTCACCTGTCCTTACCCCCCACTAGGGGGGAACTTTCCTAGAATACACTCCCTGTCCATGTCCACAAAGTGAACACTTTCGGCGGGAGGGGGGGGGGGGGGCTCCTCTGGCAGGCGATGAGAGGCGACACAGACAGGGATGCCTTGCAGAGGCGCAATCAGAGAAGTACTTATGCGTTGAACGGAGGGTGGGGGGGGGTGGGGGAGGGGTTCCTCCTCACGAACAGGTTTGCAGGAGTGGGCACCATTGAGGTCATGAGCAAAGGACAGCTCGAATCCAGAAACAAACACTGGATTCGTGTTCTGTGTCTTTGAAAACCTCAGAGACAACTGTAAACTCGATTGCCAGAATTTGACCCCAAGACCCAAAATTTGACCGACCGGACGCTGAAATCGGCAAATGGCAGCCCGAATCTCGAAACAAACACCGGATTTGTGTTCAGCGTCGTCGAAAACCCCAGAAACAATGGTAAACTCAATTTTGAAAATTTCGGCCTGGGACCCAAAAATTTGTGCTCGGCGGGACTTTTGTCACCGCATATCTTTCTACTGGGGTGACCTAGAAAGACAGAATTTTGCATGGCTATTCGCCTTATGGTAGGTTTGACCGGATTAGTTCGATTGGCGCCCCAGCCTGCACCAGTAGAGCTCGGCCGTCTTGAGGGATGCCCAGATCCGTACTCGCCCAGACCTTTGTCACCACGTAACTTTTTACTGGGGTGACTTAGAAAGATAAAATGTTTTGCACATTTATTCACCCTATGGTGGTCTAGACCGGATCACTTCGATTGGCGCTCTAGCCTGCACCAGTAGAGCTCGGCCATCTTGAGCCAGTCCCCGGACCCGTACTCAGCGGGACTTTTGTCACCGCATATCTTTCTACTGGGGTGACCTAGAAAGACAGAATTTTGCATGGCTATTCGCCTTATGGTAGGTTTGACCGGATTAGTTCGATTGGCGCCCCAGCCTGCACCAGTAGAGCTCGGCCGTCTTGAGGGGTGCCCAGATCCGTACTCGCCCAGACCTTTGTCACCACGTAACTTTTTACTGGGGTGACTTAGAAAGATGAAATGTTTTACACATTTATTCACCCTATGGTGATCTAGACCGGATCACTTCGATTGGCGCCCCAGCATGCACCAGCAGAGCTCGGCCGTAGTGAGCCAAGCCCCAGATTGGTACCGGATCTGACCTTTGTGCATCCATATCTCAAGAACCATACAACCTAGAAAGATGAAATGTTTTACACATTTATTCACCCGGTGGTCTAGACCGGATCACTTCGACTGGCGCCCCAGCGTGTATACTACCAGTAGAGCTCGGCCGTCTGGAGCCGTGCCCCGGATCCATACTCGACGTGACCTTTGCCACCGCGTAATTTTTTAGCGAGACCACTTAGAAAGATGAAATGTTTTACACTTTAGTTCGCCCTATGGTGGTCTTTGGTAGATTGCATCACCTGGCGCCCCAGCGTGTACCAGTAGAGCTCGGCCGTCTGGAGCCGTGCCCCGGATCCGTACTCGACGTGACCTTTGCCACCACGTAACTTTTTAGCGAGACGACTTAGAAAGATGAAATGTTTTACACTTTAGTTCGCCCTATGGTGGTCTTTGGTATCACCTGGCGCCCCAGCGTGTACCAGTAGAGCTCGGCCGTCTGGAGCCGTGCCCCGGATCTGTACTCGACGTGACCTTTGCCACCGCGTAACTTTTTAGCGAGACGACTTAGAAAGATGAAATGTTTTACACTTTAGTTCGCCCTATGGTGCTCTTTGGTAGATTGCATCACCTGGCGCCCCAGCGTGTACCAGTAGAGCTCGGCCGTCTGGAGCCGTGCCCCGGATCCGTACTTGACGTGACCTTTGCCACCACGTAACTTTTTAGCGAGACGACTTAGAAAGATGAAATGTTTTACACTTTAGTTCGCCCTATGGTGGTCTTTGGTAGATTGCATCACCTGGCGCCCCAGCGTGTACCAGTAGAGCTCGGCCGTCTGGAGCCATGCCCCGGATCCGTACTCGATGTGACCTTTGCCACCGCGTAACTTTTTAGCGAGACGACTTAGAAAGATGAAATGTTTTACACTTTAGTTTGCCCTATGGTGCTCTTTGGTAGATTGCATCGACTGGCGCCCCAGCATGTACCAGTAGAGCTCGGCCGTCTGGAGCCGTGCCCCGGATCCATACTCGACGTGACCTTTGCCACCGCGTAATTTTTTAGCGAGACCACTTAGAAAGATGAAATGTTTTACACTTTAGTTCGCCCTATGGTGGTCTTTGGTAGATTGCATCACCTGGCGCCCCAGCGTGTACCAGTAGAGCTCGGCCGTCTGGAGCCGTGCCCCGGATCCATACTCGTTTAGTTCGCCCTATGGTGGTCTTTGGTAGATTGCATCACCTGGCGCCCCAGCGTGTACCAGTAGAGCTCGGCCGTCTGGAGCCGTGCCCCGGATCCATACTCGACGTGACCTTTGCCACCGCGTAATTTTTTAGCGAGACCACTTAGAAAGATGAAATGTTTTACACTTTAGTTCGCCCTGTGGTGGTCTTTGGTAGATTGCATCACCTGGCGCCCCAGCGTGTACCAGTAGAGCTCGGCCGTCTGGAGCCGTGCCCCGGATCCGTACTCGACGTGACCTTTGCCACCGCGTAACTTTTTAGCGAGACGACTTAGAAAGATGAAATGTTTTACACTTTAGTTCGCCCTATGGTGGTCTTTGGTAGATTGCATCGACTGGCGCCCCAGCGTGTACCAGTAGAGCTCGGCCGTCTGGAGCCGTGCCCTGGATCTGTACTCGACGTGACCTTTGCCACCGCGTAACTTTTTAGCGAGACGACTTAGAAAGATGAAATGTTTTACACTTTAGTTCGCCCTATGGTGCTCTTTGGTAGATTGCATCGACTGGCGCCCCAGCGTGTACCAGTAGAGCTCGGCCGTCTGGAGCCGTGCCCTGGATCTGTACTCGACGTGACCTTTGCCACCGCGTAACTTTTTAGCGAGACGACTTAGAAAGATGAAATGTTTTACACTTTAGTTCGCCCTATGGTGGTCTTTGGTAGATTGCATCACCTGGCGCCCCAGCGTGTACCAGTAGAGCTCGGCCGTCTGGAGCCGTGCCCCGGATCCGTACTTGACGTGACCTTTGCCACCACGTAACTTTTTAGCGAGACGACTTAGAAAGATGAAATGTTTTACACTTTAGTTCGCCCTATGGTGGTCTTTGGTAGATTGCATCACCTGGCGCCCCAGCGTGTACCAGTAGAGCTCGGCCGTCTGGAGCCATGCCCCGGATCCGTACTCGATGTGACCTTTGCCACCGCGTAACTTTTTAGCGAGACGACTTAGAAAGATGAAATGTTTTACACTTTAGTTTGCCCTATGGTGCTCTTTGGTAGATTGCATCGACTGGCGCCCCAGCATGTACCAGTAGAGCTCGGCCGTCTGGAGCCGTGCCCCGGATCCATACTCGACGTGACCTTTGCCACCGCGTAATTTTTTAGCGAGACCACTTAGAAAGATGAAATGTTTTACACTTTAGTTCGCCCTATGGTGGTCTTTGGTAGATTGCATCACCTGGCGCCCCAGCGTGTACCAGTAGAGCTCGGCCGTCTGGAGCCGTGCCCCGGATCCATACTCGTTTAGTTCGCCCTATGGTGGTCTTTGGTAGATTGCATCACCTGGCGCCCCAGCGTGTACCAGTAGAGCTCGGCCGTCTGGAGCCGTGCCCCGGATCCATACTCGACGTGACCTTTGCCACCGCGTAATTTTTTAGCGAGACCACTTAGAAAGATGAAATGTTTTACACTTTAGTTCGCCCTGTGGTGGTCTTTGGTAGATTGCATCACCTGGCGCCCCAGCGTGTACCAGTAGAGCTCGGCCGTCTGGAGCCGTGCCCCGGATCCGTACTCGACGTGACCTTTGCCACCGCGTAACTTTTTAGCGAGACGACTTAGAAAGATGAAATGTTTTACACTTTAGTTCGCCCTATGGTGGTCTTTGGTAGATTGCATCGACTGGCGCCCCAGCGTGTACCAGTAGAGCTCGGCCGTCTGGAGCCGTGCCCTGGATCTGTACTCGACGTGACCTTTGCCACCGCGTAACTTTTTAGCGAGACGACTTAGAAAGATGAAATGTTTTACACTTTAGTTCGCCCTATGGTGCTCTTTGGTAGATTGCATCG